>JAWZYU010000542.1:40524-109000 GCA_038380435.1 Ryuthela nishihirai
AACGTTGGGTTGGGTTGTTTTACCTCTGAGCGGCACTTTTTTGCACATCATCATCATCATCCTCAAGCAGCCATGGGCTACGGAGGTCCAACCAGACCGTGCAATTTAGTTCTCCAAGCAAGTCTATCCTGAGCTACATCTACTGCATCTGGCCACTGCACACCAATTCTAACAAGGTCCTGTTTGACATTGTCTGCCCACCGCATCCTAGGTCTCCCCTTCTTTCTGAGGCCTTTAAACACACTGTTCATAACCCTATTTGCCAATCTATAATTATTCATACGGGCAACATGGCCAAACCAACGGAGTCTCTCTCTGCACAATATGCTGCTTAAAGGAGGTTGCAGACTCCTTTTCCTAACCTCATCATTAGTTACAAAGTTGAACCACCTAATGCCCAAGATACTGCGTAAGCATCTGGAATCAAAAGCATCTAGTTTCCTGTTATCTTGTTTACAAAGTGTCCAAGTTTCACTACCATAACTAACCCTAGAAAGAACCAAACTATTATACAGTCTAATTTTAGTCTTTAGGTGTATAAGCCTATTTCTCCACAATCTCCATAGATTCTTAAAAGTCCCGGCAGCAATCCCTATTCGTCTGTTAATCTCATGCCGCACATCACCAGTATCTGTTACACCATGGGCTAAATGGCCAGGTCACATGGACCCCGAAGACTCAGAGAAGGTTGGGGGAGGGGACCCGCTGGAACAGCTGTTGGGAGACAGATGGTAGCCTCCCGTCAAGGCCATCCAGCGTGTTCTTTAACGTGCACAGGGTATGGCTCTCCCACACACGGGGCCACGGCTTAACGTCTCATCCGACGGACGGCGGCCTTTCCAAACCCATCGATGTCCCCTACTGACCGTTGGCAGGGCGGGGAATTATTGCGGAGATAAATCTCAACGCTGACCCAGCTGGGACTCGAACCTGGGAACTACAGATTACGAGCCTGGCGCGCTACCGACTGAGCCACCCCCGCCCTAAACACAGAAACCAAAAGATCACTCAACCATCGATTTTAATAAGAGTCATCATCCGACCTCTTTACGTCATCAGAATGACGAACGACAAGTCTCGCGCGTTTCCCATAAGCCCTCGAATGCCGTCTCGTGCTGAACACGATATTCTTTTTATGGGCCAAAGAACACTTAACAAGTCACCAAAACGATCGCGAAAAAATCCGCCATCATCGTCTGTGAACAAGTAAAGCGAGACATTTAAAGGCCGGGTAGACATGGAACTGGTTGCGACTGGCCTCAGCAATCCAGGTGGGCGGTGGAATGACCGACTTCAGCAGAGGAGAGAAGAGAGGAAGGAAACTGGTCTCGACGAGGATAATGTCCATCTGGCTCCTCCCAGATCTTACAGCCGACTGGATTCTCTTTAAACCCGGAGCGACTGCACAAAAGAAGAAATTCAACCCCTGAACTTCCCACACACCACGAGGATCAGAAGCGAGGATTTGCTTACGGAGCGTGAATTGGACGAGAGTCGGCGAAGGGGGAACCTACGGTCACAGATGAGAGGAATCGGGAACGAAGAAGAAAATCAGAAAATATTTGGATCGGATGAGTGCCGTTTCTTGTTCTGCTTCGCTTTTCGAGATGGAAGAAGGGCAAACGCATCTCGGCACTCGCATCATATTTATCAAACATTCCTGCGCTACAGCAGACGAAGTTACCAGTTGGGTTCGTTTAACTCCGAGCGAAGATTTTATTTTTTTTTGCACACCCTGGGCTTAAACGGCCAGGTCACAAGGGTCCCGAAGAACTCAGGGAAGGTTGTTGTTCGGTTGTTTTACCTTTGAACTTTTTTCTTTTTTTTTGAGGGGAGGGGGGGGGGGGCTAAAATGGTGAGGTCACAAAGGTCTCCAAGGGTTGGGTTGTTTTACCTCTGAGCGGTACTTTTTTGCACACCATGGGCTAAATGGCCAGGTCACATGGACCCCGAAGGCTCAGAGAAGGTTGGGGGAGGGGACCCACTGGAACAGCTGTTGGGAGACAGATGGTAGCCTCCCGTCAAGGCCATCCAGCGTGTTCTTTAACGTGCACAGGGTATGGCTGTCCCGCACACGGGGCCACGGCTTAACGTCCCATCAGACGGACGGCGGCCTTTCCAAGCCCATCGGTGTCCCCTACTGACCGTGGGCAGGGCGGGGAATTTTGCGGAGATAAGGTCTCCAAGGCCTCAAATTCTCGATTTCGAGTCCGCCGCATCCCGAACCACTTGGAAAATTCTTGAACCTGAGACTGATTTGAGGAAAACATTTCTTTCGCGCTTCGTAAGACACATAAATAGAAATGCACATCGCTAATCACTTACTCTATTCTTATGTTATTAATTATAATCATTTTATGACAAAATTAAAATGTTATTTGGAATGAAAAATATTAGAAATACTAGAAGGAACTGTAAGATTGCAGCTGACAGCATTATAAATGCAAACAGCATTTCATTTATTGCAAAGAATACTTAAAAATCAAAAGCTGCATGGTTCTTATATTTAATTATAATATATAAATACCCCCTCAAGCAGCTGCTTGCCACAGAGGTCTGACAGGAGCTCTGTCAGTTTAATATGCCATAGTAGTAGGTCTGAGAGGATGGCAGGACCTCAGCAGAAAAACCACACACACATCCATGCCTTACCCGGGACTCGAACCCAGGTCCCGTAGATCACAAGCCAAGCGTGCTGACCACTCAGCCACGGGACGGCAATAAATACCCCCTCAAGCACTTGCTTGCCACAGAGGTCTGACAGGAGGTTGTCAGTTTATATGCCATAGTAGAAGGTCTGAGAGGATGGCAGGACCTCAGCAGAAAAACGATACATACATCCATGCTTTATCCGGGGTTCGAACCCAGGTTCCGTAGATCAGTAGCCAAGCGCGCTAACCACTCGGCCACGGGACGGCTTATATTTAATTACTAAAGATTAATTAAAAGATTAATGAAATTATAGTCAAAAATATTTTATATTTTTATAGCAAAGTGTATTTAGAGAGGATTTAAATACAGATGTTAAAATTTGCATTTTTATAAATAAAATATAGAATAAAAACTGTTGCATCAAATTCGCCTTATGAACGAAATTACAGATAATAGACAGTAAAAATGGCAACATCCTCATCTTAGGTGAATGGAGAATAAAATTCGAGGTTCTGTAACTGCTTAAATAACATTTTATGGAAACATTATTAAAGATGAATATAAGAGGTCAACAAAGTAAATTTGAAAAATATCCAGTATTTAAAGTGTTATAGAAGATAATAACAAAATTGATAATCTTAAGAATTCATTTCGTAAGTAATTAAAACATAATTTCAAGCCATGTAATAAATTAATTGTGTTTTAGAATTTTGTACAATAGTTCTTTCAATATTTATCAGTTTTACCCAAGTTTCTCAGGCCTGACTTTGCTGCTGTTAAGCATTCGAACTTGAATAGCTATTTAAATACCCAACAAATATTGTTGAAAATCGAGATTAAGATAAATTGAATGAGATTTAAATTTACTTAGTCCTCTATTTTGCTATAAAAAAGGCTTAATGTAGGAAATACAGATTTTGGAATTTGACTCTCCATTTATTTAACGTGGGAATTTCTCTGTCCGGTATCTGTAGTTTTAAATTGGGTTGTATTACTTCTAAGCGGAACTTTTTTTGCACACCATGGGCTAAATGGCCAGGTCACATGGACCCCGAAGGCTCAGAGAAGGGGACCCACTGGAACAGCTGTTGGGAGACAGATCGTAGCCTCCCGTCAAGGCCATCCAGCGTGTTCTTTAGCGTGCACAGGTATGGCTCTCCCACACACGGAGCCACGGCTTAACGTCCCATCCGACGGACGGCGGCCTTTTCAAGCCCATCGGTGTCCCCTACTGACCGTGGGCAGGAGCGAGGAATTTTGCGGAGATAAATCTCAACGCTGACTCAGCTGGGACTCGAACCTGGGAACTACAGATTACGAGCCTGGCGCGCTATCGACTGAGCCACCCCCGCCCTAGTTTTAAATTGAAAAGGTTATTAAAGGAGGCTAACATTAGAAATGAAAGAAACATTTATGCTTTTAAAAGATTAATATGGGATTGGTTAGTGGATTGTGGTGATGTAGAGAAATATCTATAGAGATAAAACTTTGGTTTAAAAGTTTAACTTTTATAACACTCTTGCAACTAATTCTGTAAACGTTATATTCGTGAAGTTCTCCACACACGAGCTCATGTGGAGTACTCTTATTTATTTACTTCTTTCATATTGTTCAGTTTGTTTGTTTAAAAAAAAACTACCTTTAAAATAGATTATAATTTATACTTTACAATATAATTTATGTTAATCAGTCATGTGTATGAACTTTTGGGCTAAAAAAAATTGATGTAAAAGTACGTTTTTTGTTGCGGATTTCTGTATTGAACTGTACTGGTGTTGAGAGTAGTGAATAAAACATCTATCTATCTAAAAATTTGAAAATAAAAACTTTTTTTTTCTCTCTAACGTTCAAGGGCTCCAATTCTGCAAAAAAAACAAACTTTTCCCACCACCTTTAATTCAAAGACTCTATTAAAAACATTCTGTGAAGAGCGCGGATCAATGAACCCAAACGAGCCCCACCGGTAAGCATTTCAATTGATTCGTGATCGCAAACGAGCCGACCCATTCATTTTTTGAAGAGACCCAAAGTGATCGAATGCTGTGATAAGAAGTCGGCGTTCAGACAACAATTCTCGGCGCTGCGGTATCAGTGGTAATTGCCATTCATACTTGGGAACGATGAATCAGCCGACTTTTGTTACTTGTTTTAAAGAGATGCTTGGTGCCCTCAAGGACAGAGAGAACGCGGAAGTTTTTTCAGCAAGTTTCTCCTCCCATGTTGGTCTCTTCCTTCATTAGTCACTCTCTACCCGGATGCCAGACTGATGATGTCTCCTCCATCTGATCCTCTTTATCACTCCATACGAAGTGAACTGCACACCAGCTGTTCTATAAAATTAAGAGACCATAAATTGATCGAAAATATTCCAAAATTATTTTCCGTTTAAGAACTGACTCAGTTCTTTTAAATAAATCAAAATTTTTACTCAATTTAAGCAACACACCTAAATGTTTAAAATGCAACTCAATTGAAAATTTTTCTCACTTAATTTTCAATTGTGAAAAATATAATGTTCAAAGAAAATTTTTTTTTGAAAATCTTGAAAGTATAAATATCAAAGAATTTACTTTAAACTTAATTTTAAATCATCCAATAACCTCAACTCAAACAAAAATTTTTGCCTTCCTACTGGACTTTCTCAAAGAAACTGCTATATGGAATAACTTATAAAAAAAAATAAACTCTTAAAGATTAAGAGAAAAAAATATATATATATTTGAAAATTGGAAAAATATATATATATTTTAAAACTAAAAAAAAAATAGATAAAAAAAAACATAATTTTCATGGGAAAGCCTGAGTAAGGACATCCCTATATTCGTGAAGTTAAATCAATCAATTGATCGAAAAATAATGTTGGGCTGTTTCATCTTTGAGCGGCACTTTTTTTGCACACAATGGGCTAAATGCCAGGTCACAAAGATCCCGAAGGATCAGAGAAGGTTTGGGGGAGGGAACCCACTGGACAGCTGTTAGGAGACAAATGGTACCCTTCCGTCAAGGCCATCCAGCGTGTTCTTTAAAGTGCACTTTCTCTCGTAAAACTGTCGGCCCTGCCCACGGTCAGTAGGGGACAGCGATGGGCTTGGATAAGGCCGCCGTCCGTCGGATGGGAGGTTAAGCCGTATGTAGGAGAACTATACCCTGTGCATGTTAAAGAATACTCTGGATGGCATTGACGGGAGGCTACCATCTGTCTCCCAACTGCTGTTCCAGTGGGTCCCCACTCTTCAAATCTTCTCTGAGCCTTCGGGGTCCTTGTGACCTGGCTATTTAGCCCGTTGTGGGGAAAAAAAGTTCCGCTTAAAGGTAAAACAACCCAAACAACAATTGTAGCTGGCAGTGGGTGAGTGCAAAACTTCATTTACCAAATTTCTCTTCTCTTCTTCTTACACTGAATTTTTAGTTTCGAACTATAACGAGAAGTGCCTGTTTCGCAAGTACTCTTTTAGAAAAGAAGGAGCAGAGGAGGAGAATCATTTGAGTGATAAGGCACTTGAGCTTATTTCAGAGAGAAAGAACTGCAGGAATGTCCTTAATCAATGCCATACTAGTCCTAATAGAAAGCATTACAGAGAACTTAATAAACATGTAAAAGATCAGTTAGCTGCTGATAAGAATCTTTGGCTTGATGGTATGGCTGACAAAGCCGAGGAAGCAGTTAGACAGCACAACAGCAGAGAGCTATACCAGATAGTTAATGTTTTGTGTGGTAGAAAACGGACAGGTATACAGGGATTGAAGGATAAACAAGGTAAGGTTATAGAAGGTGAGGATTCTGTCATGGCTAGATGGGCTGAGCATTTCAGTGATGTTCTAAACAATGTAGTTAGTTCTACTCCCATTGTTTGCAATGATGATAGATGCATTGGTGGCTTTAATGTTGGCCCTATAACACAATCTGAAGTTATTTTGGCTATTTCTAAACTTAAACGTCATAAATCCCCAGTGGTAGATGAAATTACTATGGAAATGCTTAGAGCTGGAACTGTTTCGGTTACCACTTGGATGACTGAAATTTTGAATATCTTTTATGATAAAGGCATGGTTCCTAAGGATTTTACCAGAGCTATTGTTATCCCTATTTTCAAAAAAGGTGATCGCAGTTCTTGTGATAACTATAGGGGTATCAGCCTACTCTCTGTTCCAGGTAAAGTTCTTTCCATGATTGTGCTTAATAGAATTAAGAATCTGGTTGACAGTCAATTGCGTGATGAGCAATGGTGGATTCAGAAATGGTAGGGAATGTGTGGATCAGATATTTTAACTTAGGCAGATTCTTGAGAAATGTTTAGAGTTTCAGAAACCTTTGGTTGCTAGCTTTGTTGATTTCAAAAAGGCTTTCGACTCTGTTGATCGTCATAATTTGTGGTTGATTGTGAGATCATATGGTAAGTGTTAGTTAACATAATGAAAGTTCTCTATAATAACACTGAGTCGTGTGTGGGAGTTGGTAAGGCTTGTAGCAATTGGTTTAGTATTACTTCTGGTGTTCGACAAGGGTGCATTTTGTCTCCTTTTCTCTTTAGCTTGGTTATTGATTATGTTATGCGAAACTCACTTCAAGGGAAAGATTTTGGCCTTAAATGGGCTGGAGATACGAAAATTTCTGATTTAGATTATGCTGATGATTTAGCCCTTTTGGCAAATGATGTTGATGAGATGAACTCTTTCATTCGAGCTGTTGATGAGACTGGTAGTAGAGTAGGTTTGGTTATAAACAGAGAGAAAACTAAAGTCATGAAAATTGGTCAGGCAGGCTGTGATTCAGTTAATCTGAATGGTTGCAGTCTTGAGCAGGTGTCACAGTTTAATTATCTTGGGAGCTATGTAACAGATAATGGTGATGTGCGGCATGAGATTAACAGACGAATAGGGATTGCTGCCGGGACTTTTAAGAATCTACGGAGAGTGTGGAGAAATAGGCGTATACACCTAAAGACTAAAATTAAACTGTATAATAGTTTGGTTAGTTATGGTAGTGAAACTTGGACGCTGTGTAAACATGATAACAGGAAACTAGATGCTTTTGATTCTAGATGCTTACGTAGTATCTTGGGCATTAGGTGGTTCAACTTTGTAACTAATGATGAGGTTAGGCAAAGGAGTTTGCAACCTCCTTTAAGCAGCATATTGTGCAGAGAGAGACTCCGTTGGTTTGGTCATGTTGCCCGTATGAATAATTATAGATTGGCGAATAGGGTTATGAACAGTGTGCCTAAAGGCCTCAGAAAGAAGGGGAGACCTAGGATGCGGTGGGCAGACAATGTCAAACAGGACCTTGTTAGAATTGGTGTGCAGTGGCCAGATGCAGTAGATGTAGCTCAGGATAGACTTGCTTGGAGAACTAAATTGCACGGTCTGGTTGGACCTCCGTAGCCCATGGCTGCTTGAGGATGAGGATGATTTATTAAAAAATATTAAAAAAAACTGTAGATATACAATTTCGAACTGAAACAGTTTCCACCAAAATAATAATCGATCGAATAATCTCCGCCAAGTCCTGGTTTGTCGTCTTCGTTTTCAGACGACAGCGTCCCATTCTGCGTTGCCTGTGCTCGGCGTCTCACAAAGGCACGCATTGCGTGTACACTCACGTGTTTGGCCGCGCACGAGGCAGCCTGACCTCGGCACTCGGCAACGATGCGTGAGTCAGGGTTGTCATGCGAGACGGGAACTGGCTGCCATGGCTCACTGTCGATGGAGATAATACGGGCCAGACAGACAGAAACACCAACCTGGTCCGTGCAGCTTCACGATGTTTTCGTTGCAAAGCAATTGGGGGAGGTTGTGGGGGGGGGGAAGAATTGCTCGTATCGGGAAAAAATACAGAGCAATAAAATATCGTCGGTTCTGCTAATATGCACTTCCCGGTTATCGAAATTACGTTTGCCATTCAACCAACGTTGGTGAATAGGGAAAGTTATCGTTGAGTCATGGGGGCGGGGGGAGGGTTTAGGGGACAGTTTCTCCCCCTTCCCCCGACGGTTAGCGACATGATATTCAACTTTAGTCCATACTGGACTCAATCATGTCTGGTGCAACAGCTGACAGTGACTCTTCTCCACCCCCTGGAAAAATTGGTCAAAAAGGTAATTTATATTAGATTGGACCTCCGTAGCCCATGGCTGCTTGAGGATGATAAAGATGAGGATGATGAGGATGAATATCAGGTGCATCGAAAATCATTTAAAAAACGGAAAATTATTTTTGAAAATACATGCAAAATGTGCAAATGCATAATAATGAATAAAAATAAAGGATATATTTTCGAAAACAACAAAAAATACCTTTCATCAAACTTAAAAAATGATTCTGTTTCGTTTTCGGACATTCTTAGTTCCGTTATGATATGATGCAGACTCGGATCTAGAAAAAAAATGAGGGGAGGGGGGCATGAAACACAATCGAGCCGGAAAACTGTAGTGGGGGGGTGGGGGAGACAAGAGCCTGCATTGCCAATGCAGTATAACATTTCCATCGTCGTTTTACTGGTCTTTAAAAATTTTCTTGCAACCCAGCGCGTGTTCTTTAACGTGCACACGGCATTGCTCTCTTGCACGGGGGGGGGGGGGGGGGAGGGGGTCAGGTCAGTCAATAGCGCGCCAAGCTCGTAATCTGCAGTTCCCAGGTTCGAGTCCCAGCTGGGTCAGCTTTGAGATTTAACTCCACAAAACTCCCCACTCTGCCTACGGTCAATAGGGGACACCGATGGGCTTGGAAAGACCACCGTCCGTCAGATGGGACGTTAAGCCGTGGCCCCGTGTGTGGGAGAGCCATACCCTGTGCACGTTAAAGAACACCCTGGATGGCCTTAACAGGAGTCTACCATCTGTCTCCCAACAGCTGTTCCAGTGGCTCCCCTCTCCCAACCTTCTCTGAGCCTTTGAGGTCCTTGTGACCTGGACATTTAGCCCATGATGTGCAAAAAAGTACCGCTCAGAGATAAAACAACACAACCCTTACACAGGAGGCACGGCTTAACGTCTATTCCGACTGACGGCGGTCGTTCCAAGCCCATTGGTGTCTCATTTCAACTGCGGGCAAGGATGTGATTTAGCGGAGAAAACTTCAACGCTGGCACAGGTGAGACTCGAACTTGGGAACTGCAAATTACGAGCCTAATGCGCTATTAACTGAGTCAACCCCCGCCGCTCCAATCAGAGCGTGTGATCAGCATAGATAGCTAGTGTTGCCATACTGAATTGACATAATTCCAGCCAAAAGCAATTAAACTTGACGCTGCTATCTAAACGTGTTAAATGGAGATTTTGAAATATCAAAATTAGTTCGCGGATCCTTTTTACTTCCTTCGCGGACCCCTGGTTGGAGACTATAAATTGAAAACAAATGCTCACTTGTTAAACAAACGGACTAAAAAATGGGACTTTTGATCTATTAAATTAGCTTTCAAATTATTTAAGTGAATTCAGATTACAAAACCAGATGATAGCCACCGAACCAAGAAATCAGATTCCATGAAGGCATTGCGGAGTGGAAATCTCGCAGTCCTTTATTTTCGGTAATCTGCATAAAAAAAATAACACAAATAAATGCTGAATAAACATTTCATCTTGATAAGATGGATTTTTTTTCTCTTGTCATTGTTTCTTGGCTTTTTAATCTGTGATGGCTGAGTTTTTTATTTTACACTTACAGTCGCTCAAAAAAATATCCGAACACTATGGTTGATTACAGAATTCAGAAAAAATATCTGGCAACGATTTTTTTAGAAGTTAGTTATCTGGCAACCTTCGTGTCACGTGACAAAGATATCCGAACACTATGGTTGATTAGAGAATTCAGGAAAAATATCTGGCAACGACTATTTTTTTTTAGAAATCAGTGATCTGGCAATCGTCGTGTCACGTGACAAAAAATATCCGAACACTATGGTTGATTACAGAATTCAGGAAAAATATCTGGCAAATTTTTTTTTAAAGAAGTTAGTGATCTGGCAACCTCCGTGACACGTGACACGGAGGTTGCCAGATCACTAATTTCTAAAAAGATCGTTGCCAGATATTTTTTCTGAATTCTGTAATCAACCATAGCGTTCGGATACTTTTTTGAGCGACTGTAGGTGGTCATATTATTTTGATACTAGATCGTGTGGGCTCACTCACGGAAATATTGAGCGTGTGCAGTTACCGCTCACAGCCAACTGGAGCGTGTGCAGTAACTGCACACGCTCCAGTTTGCTGTGAACGGTAACTGGAGCGTGTACAGTTGCTGTACACGCTCCAGTTACCGTTCACACAAAAATATCTGGAGCGTGTACAGTTGCTGTACACGCTCCAGATATTTTTCCTGAATTCTGTAATTACGTGACACGAAGGTTGCCAGATCACTGATTTCTAAAAAAATCGTTGACAGATATTTTTTCTGAATTCTGTAATCAACCATAGTGGTTCGGATATTTTTTTTGAGCGACTGTACTGCTCTAGAAAATGCAGAATCCTAGTCTAACCGAATTCAAAAGGTCAAGAGTCAGAAGAGATTTCCAGCACTGACCTCCTTGTTGAAGCAGACAGGAAATGAAACGCTGATATCGTCCATTGTGCGAATGACGATCAGTCAGGAAGCGGCTTTTGCACTAGACTTGTTTTTTCCAAAAGGATTCATGAAAGGTGATTTACGTCGCAGAATCCTAATTATTTCACTAAAGAGAAATGCGATCAGCCTCATTAAGATTAATATGGATGTGATCCAGAATAAAGCTGGATGATGGCCTAATTTCCTGAGACAGTTCAATTTTCGCAAGAATCTCTCAACTTTAGCGTTTCACAAAAACAAAAATTTGCTTTAACATTTACCACGGAAAATCAAAGCGAGACTGAGTTGGGTTGTTTTACTTCTGAGCAGCACTCTTTTGCACACCATGGGCTAAATGGCCAGATCACATGGACCCCGAAGACTCAGAGAACGTTGGGGGAGGGGACCCACTGGAACAGCTGTTAGGAAACAAATGGTAGCCTCCCGTCAAGGCCATCCAGCTTGTTCTTTGACGTTGGGTTGTTTTACCTCTGAGCGGCACTCTTTTGCACACCATGGGCTAAATGGTCAGATCACATGGACCCCGAAGACTCAGAGAACGTTGGGGGAGGGGACCCACTGGAACAGCTGTTAGGAAACAGATGGTAGCCTCCCGTCAAGGCCATCCAGCTTGTTCTTTGACGTTGGGTTGTTTTACCTCTGAGCGGCACTCTTTTGCACACCATGGGCTAAATGGTCAGATCACATGGACCCCGAAGACTCAGAGAACGTTGGGGGAGGGGACCCACTGGAACAGCTGTTAGGAAACAGATGGTAGCCTCCCGTCAAGGCCATCCAGCTTGTTCTTTGACGTTGGGTTGTTTTACCTCTGAGCGGCACTCTTTTGCACACCATGGGCTAAATGGCCAGATCACATGGACCCCGAAGACTCAGAGAATGTTGGGGGAGGGGACCCACTGGAACAGCTGTTAGGAAACAGATGGTAGCCTCCCGTCAAGGCCATCCAGCTTGTTCTTTGACGTTGGGTTGTTTTACCTCTGAGCGGCACTCTTTTGCACACCATGGGCTAAATGGTCAGATCACATGGACCCCGAAGACTCAGAGAACGTTGGGGGTGGGGACCCACTGGAACAGCTGTTAGGAAACAGATGGTAGCCTCCCGTCAAGGCCATCCAGCTTGTTCTTTGACGTTGGGTTGTTTTACCTCTGAGCGGCACTCTTTTGCACACCATGGGCTAAATGGCCAGATCACATGGACCCCGAAGGCTCAGAGAACGTTGGGGGAGGGGACCCACTGGAACAGCTGTTGGGAGACAGATGGTAGCCTCCCGTCAAGGCCATCCAGCGTGTTCTTTAACGTTGGGTTGCTTTAACCTCTGAGCGGCACTTTTTTGCACACCATGGGCTAAATGGCCTGATCACATAGACCCTGAAGACTCAGAGAAGGTTGGGGGAGGGGACCCATTGGAACAGCTGTTAGGAAACAGATGGTAGCCTCCCGTCAAGGCCATCCAGCGTGTTCTTTAACGTGCACAGGGTATGTCTCTCCCGCACACGGGCCATGGCTTAACGTCCCATCAGACGGACGGCGGCCTTTCCAAGCCCATCGGTATCCCCTACTGACCGTGGGCAGGGCGGGGAATTTTGCGGAGATAAATCTCAACGCTGACCCAGCAGGGACTCGAACCTGGGAACTACAGATTACGAGCCTGGCGCGCTACCGACTGAGCCACCCCCGCCCCAAAGCGAGACTGGTTCATAAAATCTACTGGAGAGGGACAAGCTTGGATGAGGTGGAAGGCGAGGTCAGGTGGACCAAAGAATCCAATTTTAATTTTAGCATTATCTTTCATATATACACTGAGTATTAATTGAATTATGTCTCCCTCACCGTGTGTTATATCCCAGGTTCGACTCCCATTTGGGGGGGCGTTGAGATTTATCTCCGCAAAACTCCCTGCCCTACCCACGGTCAGTTGAGGATGGGTTTGGAAAGACAGCCGTTAGTGGATGGGACGTTAAACCGTGGCCTCGTGTGCACGTTAAAGAACACGCTGGATGGCCTTGACGTGAGATTACCATCTGTCTCCCAACAGCTGTTCCAGTAGGTCCCCTCCCCCAACCTTCTCTGAGCCTTCGGGATCCTTGTGACCTGGCCATTTAGCCCATGGTGTTCAAAAAAGTGCCGCTCAGAGACAAAACAACACAACGTTAAAGAACACACTGGATGGCCTTGACGTGAGGCTACCATCTGTCTCCCAACAGCTGTTCCAGTGGGTCCCCCAACCTTCTCTGAGCCTTCGAGGTGCATGTGACCTGGCCATTTAGCCCATGGTGTGCAAAAAACTGCCGCTCAGAGGTAAAACAACCCAACGTTAAAGAACACGCTGGATGGCCTTGACGGGAGACTACCATCTGTCTCCCAACAGCTGTTCCAGTGGGTCCCCTCCCCCAACCTTCGGGATCCTTGTGACCTGGCCATTTAGCCAACTGTGTGCAAAAAAGTGCCGCTCAGAGACAAAACAACCCAACGTTAAAGAACACACTGGATGGCCTTGACGTGAGGCTACCATCTGTCTCCCAACAGCTATTGCAGTGGGTCCCCCAACCTTCTCTGAGCCTTCGAGGTGCATGTGACCTGGCCATTTAGCCCATGGTGTGCAAAAAACTGCCGCTCAGAGGTAAAACAACCCAACGTTAAAGAACACGCTGAATGGCCTTGACGGGAGGCTACCATCTGTCTCCCAACAGCTGTTCCAGTGGGTCCCCCAACCTTCTCTGATCCTTCGAGGTGCATGTGACCTGGCCATTTAGCCCATGGTGTGCAAAAAAGTGCCGCTCAGAGGTAAAACAACACAACGTTAAAGAACACGCTGGATGGCCTTGACGGGAGGCTACGATCTGTCTCCTAACAGCTGTTCCAGTGGATCCCCTCCCCCAACCTTCGGGATCCTTGTGACCTGGCCATTTAGCCCATGGTGTGCAAAAAAGTGCCGCTCAGAGACAAAACAACACAACGTTAAAGAACACACTGGATGGCCTTGACGTGAGGCTACCATCTGTCTCCCAACAGCTGTTCCAGTGGGTTCCCCAACCTTCTCTGAGCCTTCGAGGTGCATGTGACCTGGCCATTTAGCCCATGGTGTGCAAAAAAGTGCCGCTCAGAGGTAAAACAACCCAACGTTAAAGAACACGCTGGATGGCCTTGACGGGAGGCTACGATCTGTCTCCTAACAGCTGTTCCAGTGGGTCCCCTCGCCCAACCTTCGGGATCCTTGTGACCTGGCCATTTAGCCAACTGTGTGCAAAAAAGTGCCGCTCAGAGGCAAAACAACCCAACGTTAACGAACACACTGGATGGCCTTGACGTGAGGCTACCATCTGTCTCCCAACAGCTATTCCAGTGTGTCCCCCAACCTTCTCTGAGCCTTCGAGGTGCATGTGACCTGGCCATTTAGCCCATGGTGTGCAAAAAACTGCCACTCAGAGGTAAAACAACCCAACGTTAAAGAACACGCTGGATGGCCTTGACGGGAGGCTACCATCTGTCTCCTAATAGCTGTCCAGTGGGACCCCTCCCCCAACCTTCTCTGAGCCTTCGGGGTCCATGTGATCTGGCCATTTAGCCCATGGTGTTCAAAAAAGTGCCACTCAGAGGTAAAACAACCCAACGTTAAAGAACACACTGGATGGCCTTGACGTGAGGGTACCATCTGTCTCCCAACAGCAATTCCAGTGGATCCCCCAACCTTCTCTGAGCCTTCGAGGTGCATGTGACCTGGCCATTTAGCCCATGGTGTGCAAAAAACTGCAGCTCAGAGGTAAAACAACCCAACGTTAAAGAACACGCTGGATGGCCTTGACGGGAGATTACCATCTGTCTCCCAACAGCTGTTCCAGTGGGTCCCCTCCCCCAACCTTCGGGATCCTTGTGACTTGGCCATTTTGCCAACTGTGTGCAAAAAAGTGCCGCTCAGAGGTAAAAACAACCCAACGTTAAAGAGCACGCTTTGACGGGGGGCTACCATCTGTCTCCCAACAGCTATTCCAGTGGGTCCCCTCCCCCAACCTTCTCTGAGCCTTCGGGGTCCTTGTGACCTGGCCATTTAGCCCATTGTGTTCAAAATAGTGCCGCTCAGAGGTAAAACAACCCAACTCTTTTGCAGCATTAAAATAAATGTAGAAAACACCTTTTTTTTTGGGCGTAGTTGTTAAAATACTCGAAATACCGAAAATGGGAAGGGCGTTCAGGTTTGGCATTGTTCATTATTCGGCTGTAAGCCCGCCTTCATAACCATTAGGCCACATTCGATTTATTAAGCGCGAGAAATGACTTATTATGGCTGTCTGGCAGCGCATGGTGCAAGCCAGTTTGTCAACTCTGCTGTTGATGATCTCGTGGCAGTGGATGCATCTCGTAACCCATGCCAACAGAAAAGAAGGCTGACACTTCGGCAACGCGTGACGTCATAAGCAGATGACTCATGCTCTTGCAGTTCATGGAAATGCTGCGGAACATCACGTGATGCTTTTAACAGCTAACCAAATTCCGCAGGAATACGCTCACGGAGAAATGGCAATAATAAATTATTTTAACTAGACCGTGCTAACCAATCGGCCACGGGACGGCTAGTTAGATTTATAAGAATATTAAATATTTAGGAAATTGCTAGTAAATGAAAAGGAAATTACGATTGATTTTTCTATAGAATTCTGCGTCGGTCATCAGCCCGTTGTTTGAGTTCCATGAAATCTATAAAATATCGTCTGCTCATATATAACACCGAACACAATGTGCGCAAATAAATCGTTTGGTATCATTATTAGAGTTGAATTCGGGCTTTTGAGCCTCAAATTCTCCAGCCTGAATTATTTTAACAATTTATGATCCCTATTACAGAAAAAAAAATTGCCAGAAGGAGCAATGTTAAAATATATATAGTCAGGGCCGGACCTAGGAGGGGAGGGGGGGGGGGAGAGGGCATATATTTCCAAAAAGAGACACCTTTCAGAATGCTAGTAAGGATAATAAAAAATAAATAAATAAGTAAGTACCCCCTCGAGCAGCTGCTTGCAACAGAGTCTGACAGGAGCCTGTCAGTTTATACGTCAGAGTAGAAAGTCTGTGAGGATGGGGGGCGGGGGTGGCTCAGTCGGTAGTGCGCCAGGCTCGTAATCTGTAGTTCCCAGGTTCGAGTCCCAGCTGGGTCAGCGTTGAGATTTATTTCCGCAAAATTTCCCCGCCCTGCCCACGATCAGTAGGGGACACCGATGGGCTTGGAAAGGCCACCGTCCGTCGGAATGGACGTTAAGCCGTGGCCCCGTGTGCGGGAGAGCCATACCCTGTGTACGTTAAAGAACACGCTGGAGGCCTTGACGGGAGGCTACCATTTGTCTCCCAACAGCTGTTTCAGTGGGTCCCCTCCCCCAACCTTCTCTGAGCCTTCGGGGTCCATGTGACCTGGCCATTTAGCCCATGGTGTACAAAAAAGTGCCGCTCAGAGGAAAAACAACTCAACCCAACTGTGAGGATGACGGGACCTCAGCACAAAAACAACACGAACATCCATGCCTTACCCGGGGCTACCATAATCAAAATAAATTATTTACTTTATTTTATCACAATTCTAAAAGATTTGGGTTGTTTTACCTCTGAGCGGCACTTTTTTGCACACCATAGGCTAAATGGCAAGGTCACAAAGACTCCAATGGCTCAGAGAAGGTTGGGGGGGGGGGGGAAGGGACTCACTGGAACAGCTCTTGGGAGACAGATGGTAGCCTCCCGTCAAGGTCATCCAGTGTGTTCTTTAACGTTGGGTTGTTTTACCTCTGAGCGGCACTTTTTTCACCTCTGAGTTCACCTCTGCGTGATCTCTATTTGACCTTGAGGAACAGGTCGGAGGTCAAAGTTCGTTATTTTCCCGAGATCTACGATCCGAATTACCCCGGTCCATTTTCAGAGCTCTACTATTTCTGCTACATAGTTTGAATTAGCGTTATCACCACTCAGTCGGTAGCGCGCCAGGCTCGTAATCTGCAGTTCCCAGGTTCGGGCCCCAGCTGGGCCAGCATTGACATTTATCTCCGCAAAATTCTCGCCCTGCCCTCGGTCAGTAGGAGAAATCGATGTGCTTGAAAAGGCCGTCCGTCGGATGGGACGTTAAGCCGTGACCCCATGTGCGGTAGAGCCATACCCTGTGTTCAAGAACACGCTCGATGGCTTTGGGTTGGGTTGTTTTACCTCTGAGCGGCACTTTTTTGCACACCATGGGCTAAATGGCCAGGTCACATGGACCCCGAAGGTTCAGAGAAGGTTGGGGGAGGGGACCCACTGGAACAGCTGTTGGGAGACAGATGGTAGCCTCCCGTCAAGGCCATCCAGCGTGTTCTTTAACGTGCACAGGGTATGGGTCTCCCGCACACGGGGCCACGGCTTAACGTCCCATCCGACGGACGGCGGCCTTTTCAAGCCCATCGGTGTCCCCTACTGACCGTGGGCAGGGGGGGAATTTTGCGGAGATAAATCTCAACGCTGACCCAGCTGGGACTCGAACCTGGGAACTACAGATTACGAGCCTGGCACGCTACCGACTGAGCCACCCCCGCCCCATTTGAACGGAGGCTTCCATCTGTCTCCCAACGTTTCCTGCACCAAAGACATTCCTGGCTTTTCCATTAGCGAAAGAGAATAGCTGGATGAGGGAACCGAAGCCTGAGTTGGCCTCCTCCATGACTGATGCTGATGGAGGAGGCACGGCCCAACTTTTAGGTACGACTACACAAGAAGCGATTTCAGCGTCTTAGTGTTATCAGCTATTTTCAAACTCTCGGAATATTTGAAAATATTACCAACAACAGCGATGGCCTCACAGCAGACACGACTAATACTGGTGGTAATGGCTTTGCTTTAAAGAATCCAGAAGGCAAATGAAACTTAAATCGTTTTAGCCGCTTCTTTTGTGGCCGTAGCTTCAGGGAGGGTAGAAGCAAATGTAGGAAAGAGCCGCATCCGCCATCAGTCTTTCGTCATTTTGCACTTTCAACTTTAGTAGGTGTGAAGCTTGCGGATGTGACGAAGCATTTCACAGCTGTTCGCTGGAAAATTGGTGGGCAGAGGTTGCCCGGATGATAATGCACTGGATGTTGCGGAAAAGACTCATCGTTCTACGAAAGTTTTCTCTTTGGGGGGCATGTCTATATTTAGTTACTCATTCAATTTATTATGGGTGGGGAGTGTTAAAGATGTTTTTCATCACAACCGAAATCCTTTAAAAGAACTTCTTATTGCTTCGCCCAAATACTTCGAAAAGTTATGTTCCAGAAAAGATCAGGGCGGGTCGAATGTCATTATCGGGCAGGTGAACAAAATAGGAACGCCCCTTTTTGGGAGGTTCGAGGTGACTCATTTGGTTGCGTGCCAAGCTTGTAATCCAGTTTTTAGGTTCGAGTCCCGACTGCCTGAACGTTGAGATCCCCACTGGGGTGGGGGCGGATCAGTCGGTAGCGCGCCAGACTCGTAATCTGTGGTCCCCAGGTTCGAGTTTCACCTGGACCAGCGTTGAGATTTATCTCCACGAAACACCCTGCCCTCGATCAGTTGGGGACACCGATGGGCTTGGAAAGGCCACCGTCCATCGGATGGGGCATTAAGCCATACCCTTAAGACTCACTGGATGGCGAATCATAAGTTAGTGTTGGATTGGTTTACCTCTGAGTGGCAGTTTTTTTGCACACCATGGGCTAAATGGCCAGGTCACAAGGAAGCAGAAGGTTCACAGAAGTTTAGGGGAGGGGACCCACTGGAACAGCTGTTGAGAGGCAGATGGTAACCTGCCATCAAGGTCATCTAGCGTGTTCTTTAACGTGCACGGCTGAACGTCCCATCCGACGGACAGCGGCCCTTATACTAAGCCCATCGGTGTCCCCTACTGACCGTGGGCAGGGCGGGGAGTTTTGCGGAGATAAATCTCAACGCTCACCCAGCTGGGACTCGAACCTGGGAACTACAGATTACGAGCCTAGTGCGCTACCGACTGAGTTACCCCCGCCTCGAATAAGTTAGTGAATAAGTATATTAATATTACTAATACTTATTTACTTTAGTGGGCTTTGTTTTTTATGTGCAACACCATTTTTAAGATATTTTTGTATGCCACTCAAGTACTCTTAATAGTCAACTGAGAGAAAAATAATTCACGAGCTTTATAGCTAGTTCAGATTTATCAATATGTAACAATTTTATATGTCTGTGTGCAAAGGAAGTGCCGCTCAGAGATAAGACGACCGTCTTTGAGAGTAAGATGGCAAAAATGCCTTTAATCGCAATTTGATAGAAACTATTCTTGACACAAACATATTAATTAACCAATAAAAACATACGCTTTCAACTTAGAACTCATGCTTTGCCCCCATCGATGGGGCGGGGGTGGCTCAGTCGGTAGCGCGCCAGGCTCGTAATCTGTAGTTCCCAGGTTCGAGTCCCAGCTGGGTCAGCGTTGAGATTTATCTCCCAAAATTCCCCGCCCTGCCCACGGTCAGTAGGGGACACCGATGGGCTTGGAAAGGCCGCCGTCCGTCGGATGGGACGTTAAGCCGTGGCCCCGTGTGCGGGAGAGCCATACCCTGTGCACGTTAAAGAACACGCTGGATGGCCTTGACGGGAGGCTACCACCTGTCTCCCAACAGCTGTTACAGTGGGTCCCCTCCCCCAACCTTCTCTGAGCCTTCGGGGTCCATGTGACCTGGCCATTTAGCCCATGGTGTGCAAAAAAGTGCCGCTCAGAGGTAAAACAACCCAAAACAACCCCCATCGATGGGATGGAGTTACTCAGTCGGTACCGCGCCAGGCTCGTAATCTGCAGTTCCCAGGTTCGAGTCCCAGTTGGGACAGCGTTGAGAATTATCTCCGCAAAATTTCCTACCCGCGGTCTAAATAGGAGATACTAATGGACATGGAAAGGCCACCGTCCGTCGGATGGGACGTTAAGCCATGGACCAATGTGCGGGAGAGCCGTACCCTGTGCACGTTACAGAACACGCTGGATGGCTTGACGGGAGGCTACTATCTGTCTCCCAAAAGCTGTTTCAGTGGGTTTCCTCCCCCAACCTTCTCTGAGACTTCGGGATGCTTATGATCTGGCCATTTAGCCCATTGTGTGCAAAAAAAGTGCCGCTCAGAGGTAAAACAACCCACCCACTCCCGAATGAGCGTCGTTGGGGTCTAGCGTAACCCAGTAGCGCCCCTCCCCCCCTCTGAAAACCTGATTCGAAAATCAATTTATATTAAAAACATCGTGCACCAAAAATTTGTTTTTTCTCTAAAGAAATGTAAACTTTTTTTTTTACGATTTCTTTTGTTTTGGAAGGATTTTATTTATTATTCTGGAAAAACATTTTTTTACGTGTATTTTCAGTGATAAATTTTCCATTTTTTTTTTTGGTTCTGTTTTCGGGCATCTTTAGTTGCATTATTCTATGAGGTATGCATGATTATTTCATTAGGAACTACCGTCATTAATAAACGATCAGAACTAAAAATTTCTCTCTGGAAATACTGATTTCTTTTGCTCCCCTCTGAAAGGGGCGGGGGTGGCTCAGTCGGTAGCGCGCCAGGCTCGTAATCTGTAGTTCCCAGGTTCGAGTCCCTGCTGGGTCAGCGTTGAGATTTATCTCCGCAAAATTCCCCGCCCTGCTCACGGTCAGTAGGGGACACCGATGGGCTTGGAAAGGCCGCCGTCCGTCGGATGGGACGTTAAGCCGTGGCTCCGTGTGTGGGAGAGCCATACCCTGTGCACGTTAAAGAACACGCTGGATGGCCTTGACGGGAGGCTACCATCTGTCTCCCAACAGCTGTTCCAGTGGGTCCCCTCCCCCAACCTTCTCTGAGCCTTCGGGGTCCTTGTGGCCTGGCCATTTAGCCCATGGTGTGCAAAAAAGTGCTTCTCAGAGGTAAAACAACCCAACCCCTGGGAAAAAAATTCTGCCTCGTAAGGTGCTCCCACTCGCCAAAAAATATGCCCATGGCTCTGCAGACAATGATACTCAGTGTTCACTAAATAGAACATAAAATTGAATATTCAGTTTGAAACAGAAATATTTCTGAGATCTTTAATTGATCAAACTTTCAACGATGAATCCAACGTGCGTCAAAAGATCATTTTATCAGAGGAACAAAGGCCAAAAGTGACGTAAGCATTCTTTTATGATTATCTCATGCTCATTCCTGTCAGAGATGTCTTTTGATAAAACGACCAGTTCCTTGGAATTAGCTTTTCAAATCAGTTTCGAACAGAAGAGTTACTTACCGTGTTATGAGGATGCCTTTTTCATTGGTTACTGAGTTGGGTTGTTTTACCTCTGAGCGGCACTTTTTTGCACACCATGGGCTAAATGGCCAGGTCACAAGGACCCCGAAGGCTCAGAGAAGGTTGGGGGAGGGGACCCACTGGAACAGCTGTTGGGAGACAGATGGTAGCCTCCCGTCAGGCCATCCAGCGTGTTCTTTAACGTGCACAGGGTATGGCTCTCCCGCACACGGACCACGGCTTAACGTCCCATCCGACGGACGGAGGCCTTTCCAAGCCCATCGGTGTCCCTTACTGACCGTGGGTAAGGCGGGGAATTTTTGCGGAGATAAATCTCAACGCTGACTCAGCTGGGACTCGAACCTGGGAACTACAGATTACGAGCCTGGCGCGCTACCGACTGAGCCACCCCCCGCCCATTGGTTCTAAACTAAACAATGCAGATCTCACACTTTGAAAGATTGTTTTACCTTTGGGCTGCACTTTTTTTGCACACAATGGACTAAATGGTCAGGTCACAAGGACCCCCGAGAATGTTGGGGGAGGCGACGCACTGAACAGCTGTTAGGAGACAGATGGTAGCCTCCCGTCAAGGCCATCCAGTGTGTTCTTTAACGTGCACAGAGTATGGCTTTCCCGCGCCTGGGTCACGGCTTAACGTCCCATCCGTCAGACGGAGACCAATCCAACATCATTGGTGTCTCCTTACTGACCCGAGGGCATGGCGGGAAGATTTGTGAGATAAATATGAACGCTGACTCAGGCGGGACTCGAACCTGGGAACTGCAGATTACGATAGCCGGACTTCGAGTATTCGTTCTCTTGACATTGATGGTTTTGGCTTTCGGAAATATATTTAGTTAGCATGTCTTTAAGCTAGAACTTGAAGAATGCGTCCTCTCTACGAGAAAGCGCTGAAACAAAAATGTAGTTTCTCGAATGACATTTTATCACATCGAATTTCGAGGATATTGCCCCAGTCATAGTCGATTCATAAGATTAGGTTTGATTAGTATAGGTTTTCATTTCTTACCGGGGTGGGGGTGGCTCAGTCGGTAGCGCGCCAGGCTCGTAATCTGCAGTTTCCAGTCCCAGCTGGGTCAGCGTTGAGATATATCTCCGCAAAACTCCCCGCCCTGCCTATGGTCAGTAAGGAACACCGATGGGTTTGGAAAGGCCGCCGTCCGTCGGATCCGTAAGTTTCTGTTGCCCGTGTGCGGGAGAGCTATACCATGTGCACGTTAAAGAACACGCTGGATGGCCTTGACGGGAGGCTACCATCTATCTCCCAACAGCTGTTCCAGTCCCCAACCTTCTCTGAGCCTTCGGGGTCCACATGACTCTGGCCATTTATCCCATTGTGTGCAAAAAAGTGCAGCTCAGAGGTAAAACAACCAAAAAAAAAATCATTTCTTGCCAGTGGGTGAAAAAAAATACTGCCATATGGCAGTGCGCTTCCTCCATTCGCTGCGAAACTCTTTTTCAAACTAAAATCTTTTGCGAATCCGCAGATTTTTGTAAAATTGGATTAGGCTGTTTCACGTCTGATCGGCACTTTTTTTTCTCACACTAAATGGCCATGGACTAAATGGCCAGGTCACGATAACAAAAAACTCTGAGAAGGTTGGTGGAAGGTGATTCAGTGAACAGATTTAGGAAACAGAGATTACTATTAAGGGTATTCAGCCTTTTCTTTAATGTGGACAGGGTACGACTCTCTCTCCGGAACTCGAGCCACGGCTTTACAATCCAATGACAGCGACCCAAGCACATCGTTTCTCCTTTTAAACGAGGGCAGGATGGGGAGGGGTATTAGAGATGATAAATCTCAACGCTGGAATCGGAACCCAATTTGAAAACCACTGCCATATGAAAATTATAAGAACGAATAAAAGGATAATTTTTCCTACAATTACACAGAGTATTCTTAAAACATGTGGATCAAAGAAATCGATGCGAATACCAAAGTTAGCATCTAGGATAAGAGAGTGATGTGTGCGAAAAACGAGAATGGATGAAATGAGGGAATTAAAAGAATTATGTAAGTAGCGAACGGTTTTGAAGAGGATGTTGAAAAAAGGAACTCGGGAAAACTCGACAAAAATAACAAAACTTGAAAATTAGCATATTGGAAGAAAGAGAAGGCGAAGGCCCTTAAACAGATGGAGCAATGATGTGGAGGAGAAGATGGAGAAAAAGGATCTTCGCGAGAAAGACTAGTGGAACAGAAAAGAATGGAAAGATAGTGTGGAGGAAGAGATGGGAAAAGAGGTTTTTTGTGAGGAAGAGATGGGAAAAGAGGTTTTTTGCGAGGAAGACATGGGAAAAGAGGTTTTTTGCGAGGAAGACATGGGAAAAGAGGTTTTTTTTGCGAGGAAGAGATGGGGAAAAGAGGTTTTCTGCGAGGAAGAGATGGGGAAAAGAGGTTTTTGCGAGGAAGAGATGGGAAAAGAGGTTTTTTGCGAGGAAGACTGTTGAACAAATGCAAATGTGGAGGAGACGAGAAAAAGAGAGTTGGAAAGAAAGACTGACGGAACAGAAAAATAAGGAGAGAAAGAAAGAAGTCTTCAAAGAGGAAGACTGATGGAACAGAAAAATATAGAGAGATGATGTGGAGGCGAGTAAAAAGGGTCTTCCAGGGGAAAACTGGTGGAACAGAAAAATACGGAGATGGTGTGGAGGAAAAGATGAGGAAAGTGGTCTTCGAGAAGAAAACTATGGAGAGATAGTGTGAGGAAAGACAGGAAAAAAATCTTTAAGAAAACTGGCGGAACAGAAAAATATAGAGGAATGGTGTGATGAGAAAAAGGGGTCTTCAAGAGGAAGACTGATGGGACAGAAAATATGAAGAGATGGTGTGGAGGAGACGAAAAAAGAGGTCTTTGAGGTGAACTAGGAAAATGGATGGATAATAAATGGAGAGATGGCGTGGAGGAGATGAGTGAAAGTTTTCATGGGGGAAGACTTGTGATAAAAAAAAGAATGAAAAGATGGTGGGGTGGAAGAGGTGGGAGAAAGGTCTCCGAGAGGCAGACCGGCAGAACAGAGTGAAATGGAAAGAGAGCGTGGATTAGAAAATGGAAAAATGATATCTTAGAACCAGAAGGGACAAATCTCACTGGAACAACATAAAATTCTTACACGCATCCCTCCGTCCCCAGGTATTTTCTACCTTGGTAAGCAAAGTCAATGGAACTGATATCCAGGTGTACTTTAATCTGCAGATTAAGAGATATAGAGAAGATATAGAGAGCGAGCTGTTCTAAACCATGGATTTATTAAGCGTAAGTCAGAAGGCGACTTTCCGAAGCTAATAGGTTAGTGGTTAGAACATTTGGTATGTAAAAACCAAGAGACGTGGGTTCGAGTTCCACTCACAAACTCAATTTTTTTCAACAAAAGAAAAATACAAATTTGATGTTTCCATTTCTTCTCTTAAAAAAAAAACACGACGAGACTTTTCCAGATTTTTAGATGGAATAATTCTAACAATATTATTCACCGGAATATTCGTCTGGATTGGTTTATAGGGCTGGCTGATCAATGAACTTTTTATTTAAATAAAAGTAATTCGTGAGACTTTTTGCGTCAGCATTCTCTAATGCAAAATAATCATTGTTTTAAAGTAACAAAATTTATAAGTTTTAAAAATTCAAACAGGGTAAAGGGCTTACTAGAAGGGTCTCGTGATTTTGCCACGGGATGTGCACGAATCCCCTGCTTATGGGTCTGCCCCAAACCTTAAGAAAATCAAACCTATTCAATTGTTATTTTTCATTCTTAAAAAATCCTCCCATCTGAAGCATGGAAATCAGACGCAGCAGAACATTGCAGTGCTGACGGATGGCGGATGAATCAGTCTGCAGAGAGACAAGGTGTGGTAGGAGCAGTCCCAGCAACAAAACTCATTTGCTTGTATACAAGTTTCAGCGCTTATCACCGTAAGTAGAAGTTTGGAGAAGTTTCGACAGGTTTGTAGGGTGGAGGGACGCAGCTGTGACCTCTCCGTAAAAGGCTACGTTAAGTCCTCTTTCTTCTCTACACCTACACGGCACTGTACTCTGCGACGCCGTAGCTCCGAGCTCAGCCAATCAGGTTTTGCCGCAGTGACCTCAACACTGCGAGCCACGTCACATGCGCACAGTGGACGCTCGCGCCGTAGTTTTAAAACGAAGCCGGTACAGGTTGGCGCCATTTCCTCTTGTGAAACGGGTGGAGAGGAACAGTTTAGTGTAGGGAAGCAAACTTCATATTTGTGTCAAAATGAGAGAAATTGTGCACATCCAGGCTGGGCAGTGCGGTAACCAGATTGGTGCCAAGGTAAAAAGATTTTTGTAACCTTTCTGTAGTTTTTTTTTTTTGTTTTTCTCCGCATAATTATGTTTCTGTTTTATATTTCATTAAGCATAAAATGTAGCCCAGTGTTCAAATTGTAACGAATATTTATATTCTTTTCTTTAAAAGTGTTTCTCTCGCTGCTAATTTTTCTGCAGAATTCGAAATCTTTTCTTCGTGGTATTGTAAAGTAGGGGTTCTCAACGTGGGGTACACCGCGAGCTCAAAAGTCTCTAGATCTAGTAACAAAGTAAAAATAACCATTGTTATACTATAGTTTTATCTGTCTATACAATGAGTACGCCAGTTACATGCACATTTCCAGGGGGTATGTGAAGCATAAAAGATTGAGAACCACTGCTGTAAAGTATCATTTTGTTAAATTGTAAAAATTTATAATTTTTAAAATTTTATTTTTTCGAAAGAACATTTTGGTTTTTTAACAAGTATTGAGAAGTTAGGCACTTTTTGTTTTTACTCTTGCCCCAAAACATAAGAAAAAAAAAACCACTTTCACAATGCGATGAATTCGTTACTTTTACATCATGTTACTTGGTTTAGCCTCATAAAGCAATTTGCATGCCAAAAGCATTTTGATTACTAAAACTATTTTTAAGTATTTTAGAAACAGTTTCTAAAATTCAAGCTGACAAGTTTGGTTTTAGATCTTCTGAACCAACGCCCATAGAGACGTCACGAAACAAAGAAACTAGAGTTGGAAGGCGCAGCTATGGCGGACAATGAAAGCCCGCGCTCAACAAAGCCTCCGAGATCCAGCCAATAAAATCGTTAGGAAATTTTTGAATGATGCTAACTTCGGAACGATTGGAGATCTATTGTACCCGTACGATAAGCTTAAAAGCGAGATTAACGAACTATAAGACTTTAATCTTCAAATAAAGGTGTTCGGTTGATAATTTTACCTTAATTTGTAAGTTGCTTAAAAGATTTGGAAAATGCAATTGTTCAACTGCTAGTAGAGTTCAGATTGTTATTACAAATCTTAATTTATTTTTTCAAACTTCATTATTTCTAAACCAAAAACGTTTCCTCCTAGTTCCCTGTGGTTGAAAATTTCCGAATGCTTATAAAGCACCCTTGTGGTATGAATGTTTATTAAAACCACGCTTTTCGCACTTGGCACTTTTAAAACTAAACGTGAAATATTACTGGTAATTTTCCTTTTTAATTATATCTACTGTTAAGTTTTTCCTAATAGGGGACATTTTTCCACGCGAAAATTTAAGACATGGTCCAACATAAAATTTCTTCTGATATGACTTATAGGAAAGTCTAGAAAAATTAAGAAATGAATGATTTTACTAAAAATATGTGGGTTTTCATAAGCGATGTTTCTAAAGTTTTTGATCTTTTGTAACTCTCAATCTTGTGATATTTTTTACTTTTTATTGCATTGCCTACTGACTTGCTTCAATCAGTTACTATTTGCTGAAATATCCCAAAATTCTAATATTTCTAATATCTCCATGGTTTATGGGAACAAAAGGAAAAATTGTTCATAAATGTGTAAATTAGGGACTCAATGATTCAACCCTAAAAGTGTACAGTTTCTTACAATGCAAGAAATTGTGGACAAGACAATTTTGAACGTATTTTGGCAAAAAACTGACTTTATCCTTAAGTGACTAATATAGCTCATGTTATATACATAAAGAGCATTTTATTCTGAATAAAATAAGAAATTAAAGCCTAATTTTCAAAAACATGACAATTTAAGGGTTAATAAATAACAATGAAACTTGTACCACTAAAAAATTAGTCTGTGTAAAATGTGTACAAAGCAAAAAATATTAATATAATTTTTAATTATGAATGCTAGAATTTCTTATTTTGGCTCATTCAGCCCCAGACAATCTTGCAGATTTTTCTCCCTGACAACCTGTAAATATAGTTGTTTTTTTTTGAGGGGGGGTGAGTTGCCAACATGCAGGATTCAAACCCACATCTCTCTGGATTCATGCCAGTGTTTGAAGGCCACTAAACCAAGTCTACTGTTTTTCTTTTACTGTGACCTATCCCTGTATTTACTATTTAAGAAAAAGTAAAAATTTTGTTATATAAGGGATAAAATTTTATAGCTTATTTTTAAATATATTTTTTAGTATCTGACATATGGGGCTAAAATAAAATTAGACATCTGATTTGGTTTTCAAAGCAGGTAGGTTGTCTAAGATTTCATGACTAGATTTTGATAAGTCCTTGATGCCATACTTATTCCCTAACATAATTCTGCAGATATTTCCCAATTAATCCTACAGCTTTTGCCCTTCCCAATGAGTTGTGCAGATTTATTTTACTTTCCTTCAACATAATCCTGCAGATAGCTTTTTGTCCCTCTATATCTGATTAAATTCCTTTCCACATGGTGTAAAAGTACATGGCATAACTCAAAAGGGTGAATATATCTGCTCATCCAAGGTTAACTTTTTAGGGCACTCCTGAGCTCAGTATGTCTGCCCCTTCCCCCACACATGAACATTCTGGGTAAAATCTGTGACAATCTTAGCAAAATACATTATTTTTTTGTCATCCAAGAAAAACTTATACTAAATTAATGCAAATTTTGAAGACAAGTACTATATGCTTAAGTTTTAACTATTAGTTCCCCCACCACCAGAAATTATCTAGAACAAAAATTTGCAAGGTTGTGGATTCCTGTAAACCAGGTGTTTGAAATTTTATCATTAGTGCATACATTAAGCATCTACCTATTGATTGCATTATACCTTGGACATGTATCATTTCAAGGTAATTTTAAAAGTGGGAAAAATGGTCAATTTGATTTGCCATTGTAATTATCTGATTTCTGAAGCATATAATTGAAAATTAATGGCAAAAAAATTGTAATACTACACAAGGGCAGAAAAATAAAGATGCTGGCCTAATTTTCTAATATTTCTTCTTTGTATATTGTCTTTATATTTTCATCTCATTATCCTTCCATGGAGTACATATACAAAAGTACTTGTGGGCTCCAATTTAGTCCCTCAAGACTAGATCAGTTTAGAGAACTCTATTTTAAGTAGAGTGCCTTTGTTTAATGCAAATTTGGACTATTTAATATAGGAACAGTGAAAAATAAAAATTAAAATGTTCCTGAAAATTAAAAGCACAAAGTGTCTTTCTATCCACCCATTAATAGAATTTGTAATCAATATATGCCATACATAAGATTGCAATATTTGTACTGATTTCTTGTAACACTAAGACTGACAGTCTAAAATATTTGCATTTCACATTTTAACTTGGATACAAAATGTTTCATATTTGAGAGGTACCAAATCTTGTACTGAACTGTAATTTGATTTGTCTCATTGCTACTGAGACTACGAAATAAATCAGATTTAACTACATAATTAAGAGGCTTAACTTTTCAGCATATCAATTAAGGTTGTCAGATTCCAGCTGGTGAAATGGGAATTAACTATTTTTTGAAAAATCAAAATGCATGTTTTACCTCGCTGATATTTAGGCTGTTTATAGGGCATTAAGGTTAATTGAAGCACAAATTGCAAAGATATAAAACATGAAAAGTTAGTGTACCTTCTGCAGAAAATTTGTACAGATCTACAGTTAACACTGATCTTGGTGTTCTCATTGCTTCAAGCTTGGATGCTGAAATGTTTTGGAAATCTGTATAATACTGAGTGGTTCTTAAATTATCAGTTTAATAGCAATTTATAGTATTTGCTCAATTGTTATAATTACTGTATATTATTCAGAATATTAAATTTTACCATCTAAGTGTCTTTAGTGTGGAATTAAAAGCTTTTTAGTTGGCACAATTGCTTTCTTAAATGAAATTTTCAAAGTAACCATAAAGTGATCTGTTAACCCTTTTAATTCCCAAAAAGCTGAAGTTTGAAATGGACTTGTCCAAATTGTGCTATTGTTTTTAACCCATTTGGACCTGAATAATTTTTATGAGAAATAAAAAGTATATGATCTAAACTCAATTTATTTTGAGTGACCATCTCTTTATCACCAGAGTTAGAAATCATTTATCTAGGTATTGCTTGTACAAGATTTTTAAATGACTGCAATTATGTACAAAAGGGTCTGAAAGGATTGAAACCTACCTTATCTGAAATTTCCTGGATGTTAAAGTACAATAAAATGTAGTCATTAAATCTGGGAGGTTTGAGTTAAAATTTATATTCACCTAGAAATAGAGGAATTCAGACATACAATATGGTGTGTAAATGATAACCATTTGTCTAGGAAACTTCATGGTTGTAAAATGTAATTTCTGAGAAACAATATTTTGGTTAATTGTAAGATGTTTCATGGCTAACAACTTGTGAAATTTTGTGGAAAAATTATTTTTTATCCATTTGTGAAAAAATTTGCAACATTTTAAAAAAAAGCTGAAAGAGAATGGTATGTAGACAAAATGTATTGCAATTTTCAGGAAGTGAAATCTTAAGTATATTTGTATTTTTTATGCATCACATACTTCAACCAAACATTTTGATGCAGTAGATGGGTGGAATTTTTTTTAGAAAAATCGGATCAGCCATCAATTCTTAAAAGCCCAGACAAAGACATAACCTATTGTGGGAGAGTAGGGCTAAAAATTCATTGCCGACACGACGGGAATCGAATCTTCATCTCCAGATTCATGCCAGAGTGTGCTACCACGTGTCGGACAAGAAAATTTTTCTGAATAAGACCTTATAAATCTTCACTGAGACATGGCCATCTATACTCAAGGAGACGCAACTTTTTCAGTCGTTGCTATTGATTATCAGATGTTAATGAGGTTGCTAAAGCATTAATATATAATTAAAAAACAATCCAAAGTGAATGCACAGTATTTCCTGTTAAGATAGACATCAAACATTAATAGATTCTGAAAAAATTCATCAGACACTGGAAATTGAACCCTCATCTCTCCAGATTCATGCCAGAGTGTGCTTCCATTGTTTCACGGGTCTGAAAAATTTCATTGTCCAATGCTTGGTACAATGGTAGCGCGCTCTGGCATGAATCTGGAAAGGTGCAGGTTAGATTCCTGCCGTGTCGATGCTGAATTTTTTTCAGAATCTATTAATGTTTATCTTAATAGAAATACTGTGCATTCACTTTGGATTGATTTTTAAGGGTTAAAAAAACTTTGCTAAAATAAGCTAAAATAATTCAACAAAATTGACAATACTGCAGCATTCAAAGATGGATTTCCCTGGGTAATACTTGAAAGTAACTGGTCACACCACAAAATTTCCTCACTGTGGAGGAAAGTGACCCCCCCCCCATCTCTGGCATTTTGTCATGGATGACAACAAATGGTACAATAATTTAAGATTGGAAAAATAAATCCCCCCCCCCTCAAGCAGCTACATGTCAGGTCTGATAGGAGCCTATCAGTGCAATACGCCATAGCAGGTCTAAGGATGGTGGGACTCGTCAGAAACACTATCCATGCATTACTAGGGGCTCAAACCAAGGCCCCTTTGAGCAGGCAAGCATGCTAACCACTTGGCCACATTGGCTTGTAAATAATTTGTACAAGCAAGTTGCTGAAGGACTAAATAGATCTTAAATGGTGCATGTATTAAATGGAAATGTTAGGTGTATAAATTAATAAATTTAGCTTTTTGAAGTAACAGTAAGCAGATTTTTTGAAAATTAAAAGTATTGTTGCGGATTACAAAAATGGATAGCCACTGAGCGTGAGTATTAAAAGCTATATTTCAAAACCAAATTCAATACAAGGTAAATTGTTACAAAGGAAATATGGATGAAGTATCTTATTAACAAATCAACTATTAACATGCACAAGTCATCAATCTTCCTGCGTAGAGCACACAATATCAGCTCTGTGTATTTTACTAAATACTACCTTTTACTTGATTTACCAGGTCACCCGAAGATCTTCACTCGTAAACCAATTCTCGTCCTGTGCTAATAACTTTTCACACACTAGCCGAACAAAAAGACAGTCCGTGTAGACATTCGAAGTTAGCCATAAAAGTTCCCACTTTTATACTTCCGCGTATACACAACACATCAAGTTACTTCTTGATACTTAACGATAAAAGATCCCACTTTTATCCTTCCGTGTATACACAACACATCAAGTTACTTCTTGATACTTAACGCGCACTGTCTCAGAACAGCTCACCGTCCATTTTCGAACTCCAGACCGTTACAATACAAAACGACCGTTAACACTCCACTCTTCTTCTCCAAATTCTCCCAAAGTTCTTATTCGTTGGCTGAAACTTTGCTTTCGGTTGCCAGATTCTTCTGTCGTAACACTGCCCCCTTCCTAGGTCTTGTTCGTCCCGAACAATTCTGGATTCCAAAGTTTCTTCAGTTCTTCGATGAAACGGGGCTAAACGATCCACGTGGAACCACCTTGCACTTTGTAGCTGGACGTCGACGAATGCGGTATTCCACGTCTGTGTCAAAATGAAAGCGAATCTCATTATGACTTAGATTTCTTTTCTGACTGAAGCCTCGTCCACAAATATAATACGTGTAAGGCCTATAGCCCTTGTGAACACGTTTATGTCTCCGCAGGGAGAAGAATCGACTAAGAGTTTTCGTGCAAAACCTGTAAAAAGTTTTCTTCTTTGTCGAAAGTTTTCTTCTTTGGATTTTTACTTCTATCAACAGTAACAAGGAATGAAAGTCATTAGTGACATAAAATCTAGGGAGGAGTTTCATCCTCCAGTCTGACCCTTTTGTCAGTTGACTTTCCCTTAATTCAGAACTGTCGTGATGAACCTTCAACCATATTTCACCTGATTCCATTTGATCCCCAAGGTGCTTCACAAATATAATATCAGCTCCATAATTCTTTTTAGCGCTTCGGTCCATCTCCTCCTTCCATACTCTTGCTAGAACTGCAGCTTCTAATCCGACAACCTTACCTGTTTCTCCTGTATAAGTGAAATCAGTGATGTGTCGGGCTGCTAGCAATATTTTTTTTGTTTTACCTTCACATAGCCAGCTTGCAACATCTTCAGATACTCTTTGTTCTATTAACATGTTACGAAACTTGTTCAAAGCATTGCCGTTATGCAGAACCTTACGGACACGTGATGCTTCATCTACCCTATTATCCACAATGTTCACAAAACGCAGAAGTTCTCCTCCTAACTCTTCGACGAGCTCTTGCAGTTTCAAGGATCCGTTACCAAGGAAACACTGAACAGCTTCCATCACTTCCAGAGAGTTGTCAACAGAGTTTTCAAGAGGTGAATCCATGTTGCTGATAACAGCTGAACAACTCAAACTCTTCATTCCACGAGCTTGTGATGCTGCAACCATTTTCTTAACTAAATCAACAGCAACATCTTCTGTACTGATGAGATCAATAGCTCCTTTTCCGAATTCATCATCATAAACCAAAGCGCACACTCCTTCAGCCAGCTTTTTGGACACAATTGAGCATCTCCTTAGAGGAACGCTATCTACGGTAGCCGTCAGATCCTTGCAGCGGTAAATCTCCTTATCTGTTGGCACCAGCTCCTCTGTCTGTCCTACGATGCAGCATCCGACGTCTTCCATCATCTGCTCGATTTTATCTTTAGTGCAGTCCACTGTGAAGCCAGGGATGGATTCCAATTTGTCCAGAGTATATCCCTTCAATTGGAGAGCACGACCGGAGATCATAGGGACCTTGAGACCTAAAGCAGCAAGTGCAGGAGCCAAGACAAGACTCACTTTGTTGCCGACATCTCCTGTGCTGTTTTCATCTACCATCCGATGGCGCCACTTGGGTCTCCAGCAAAACACATGACCCGAGGAGGTCATATTTGCTGTTTCTTCCGAATTCACTTTCTTGGAGCTCTCATTGTAATTAGCCAGGGAAACATCAGTCATGATTGCCAAATTGTTCATTCTGGAGATCAGCGACGAGTTTTGTAACATGATATTGTCCACTTTAGAGCTCTTGTAGTCGTGATAAAACTTTTCTATATCCTTATAATCTAAATGGTTATAATGTCCAAATCTGCACATTGACTGTTCAGAAAAGAAATTCAGCGTGGCTACGTTGAAATTATCTGAGGGATTCACTTCTCTCTGATCGTAACTCTGAGGCTTAGTTTCATCCAGAAAGTTAGTCTTTGAAGTACTGTCTCTGCCTGAAGCTCCTTTACTAGCATCTCCTGTTACGCTTCTAAGCCATTCTTCGGAATTCTTCTTTCTTAAATCCCCACTTTCTATAAACGATTCGAGTGTGGCTATATGTTTCGGAAAAATCTCTCCGACTTCCCCAGTAACGTCGAATGGCACTTTGTTTCTATGATGAATGGACGCCTCTTCTTTACTCGGACCACTCTGCGAAACGTAAACTCTGTTTCGTTCCCCCTCATTACCACTCGTTACTCTGCCTTTGCGATAATTGTCCATGACACATTTTGCTGACGGCGAGGAATAGAATACCTTTCGTGTGGATCTCTCTTCAGATCGTGCCAGACTTGTATACCTAGGTATTTTGAAGTGCAAAGCGTACTGTTTAGTCTCACAGCTCTCTAATCTGTGTGATTGTTCTTCACAGTTCCTAGACATGTCACCAGCGACATAGACATTCTGCCATGCATCACCAGTAGTTGCGTGGTCAAAGGCATTATCTGCGCTATCTCTACGATTCTTGATTTCCAGTAGCAGATCCACATTTTTATATGCGTTGCCTTTCTCTTTTTCTTTTCCATGTTTACAATCTAACTTAACACTATCAAGATCAACTTTTTCACTGACAAATTCAACATTTAAACTATTGAATTGTCTATTGAGTTCGGTTTTACTATCCTTGAACTGATCAATAATCTTACCAACTTGAGGAGCCACTTCATCTCTCATCTCAGTATTTTGTGCGGCCATTTCGGCTTTCAAGTCACCTATTTTATCGCTTTGGGCAGCTAGATCACTTTTAATATCAGTCATCTGCGTAGCCATATCGGCTTTCATATCGGTCACCAGCGTAGCAATAACGGCTTTCCTATCAGTCATCAGCGTAGCAATAACGGCTTTCCTATCAGTCATCAGCGTAGCCATATCGGCTTTCATATCAGTCATCAGCGTAGTCATATCGGCTTTCATATCTTTCATATCAGTCGTCAGCGTAGTCATATCGGCTTTCATATCTTTCATAACAGTCATCTGCGTAGCCATATCGACTTTCAAGCTATTTATCAACTTTACTAATTCATCCATACTTCTAGTTAACGGCATTCAAAAAATTATCCCGCTTCTGACACCAAATGTTGCGGATTACAAAAATGGATAGCCACTGAGCGTGAGTATTAAAAGCTATATTTCAAAACCAAATTCAATACAAGGTAAATTGTTACAAAGGAAATATGGATGAAGTATCTTATTAACAAATCAACTATTAACATGCACAAGTCATCAATCTTCCTGCGTAGAGCACACAATATCAGCTCTGTGTATTTTACTAAATACTACCTTTTACTTGATTTACCAGGTCACCCGAAGATCTTCACTCGTAAACCAATTCTCGTCCTGTGCTAATAACTTTTCACACACTAGCCGAACAAAAAGACAGTCCGTGTAGACATTCGAAGTTAGCCATAAAAGTTCCCACTTTTATACTTCCGCGTATACACAACACATCAAGTTACTTCTTGATACTTAACGATAAAAGATCCCACTTTTATCCTTCCGTGTATACACAACACATCAAGTTACTTCTTGATACTTAACGCGCACTGTCTCAGAACAGCTCACCGTCCATTTTCGAACTCCAGACCGTTACAATACAACGACCGTTACAATACAAAACGACCGTTAACACTCCACTCTTCTTCTCCAAATTCTCCCAAAGTTCTTATTCGTTGGCTGAAACTTTGCTTTCGGTTGCCAGATTCTTCTGTCGTAACAGTATATTAATCTTGCTAAAAATTTATACAGAACTTGACTCCAGATAAGTATGCTTAAAGATCTTTTTAACAACTTTTTCTACTATGGTGTATAAACTGAGTCTCCTGTCAGATCTGTGGCAAAGCAGCTGCTTGAGAGGGGTATTTTTTCCTTCCACTCACTGCTCAAGTTCTTAGAATTACAGAACATTTTTCTGGTAATTCCTCCCTTCACATTTTCTATGCCATATTGTACTGGCAGGTTACCACTGATAATCTCTCCACCTCCAATGTGAGTAGCACAACTAAGTGTAAAGCAATAAAAAAGTTATTTGTGGCCGAGTGGTTAGCACGCTTGGCTACTGATCTAAGGGACCTGGGTTCGAGCCCCGGATTAGGCATGGATGTGTGTCGTTTTTCTGCTGAGGTCCTGCCATCCTCTCAGATCTCCTACTGTGGCATATAAACTGACAGGCTCCTGTCAGACCTCTGTGGCAAGCAGCTGCTTGAGGGGGTATTTTTAAATGGCACTTATTTGTGTAAGAGTTGCACACTGCCCATGAATTTTCTAGGCCAGCCTCAAGTTTTTGTGCAAAACCCTCACCCTGTCCTTGGTCAATAAGTGATGTTGATGGTGTTGGAAAGGCCACCACTCGCAGATGGGATGTAGTCATGTCCCTGTGTGCAGGATATCCATACATACAATGTGCAACATTAAAGAATGTTTCATGGCCTTGATGGGAGGCTACAATTGTAACAGCTGTCCAGTGGATTCCCTCCCCAACCTGAGCCTTCAGGATCTTTGACCTGGCCATTTAGTCCATTGTGTGCAAAAAGTGGCACTAAGGGGTAAAACATCCAATCTATGAACTTTTGCTGATATTGCCAGTGCATATTTTAAAGCCCATTTTCCTACAAAAAATTAATAGTACTTGAGACCAGACCATCAATGTGGATGGGAGTTGCTTGGAGCATATGAAAGATATATTTTATGCCATACTCAGTGTAAATTAGCTGATGGGCTTGGAAAAGCCACTGTCCATTGGATGGGACATCGAGCCACAAAAAAGAAAATAGTAAATCCTAGGGCCAGTGTGCAGGAGATATAGCCTATGCATGTTAAAGAACATGCTGGATAGCCTTGATGGGAGCTACAATGTCTCCCAATAGCTGTTCCAGTGGATTCCTTTACCAGTCTTTGAGCCTTTGTATTCCATGTGACATGGCCATTTATTTAGTCCATTGTGTGCTCAGAGGTAAAATAATCCAACCCATGGAAATTAGATTCTGCAGTATGCTATAATTTTAAGAATCCAACTTTGTTTTTCTCTATATGGAATTTAACATTTTCTTTTAGTTTCTGCATTAGAACAAGCAATTAAATGAGCATGTGATCAAATGAATTCTAAAAATATTAACATTGTGTGGTTTTTAAACGTTCTAGTGACCACTGTTGGCAACATGCTGCAATTTGATAGTCAATATATAACGACTTCAATTCTGGACTTTGGTAAAAGAATGCTTTTTATCATATTCATGTTCTGTACAATAGTAACTAAGACTGTAAAGTTGTAGTCTCCATGAGGTAAATCCAAACCACATTTTAAAATAGTTTGGAAGCAATGGCATATTTCAAATTGCATCAAAGAAATTCTGCCTATATTTTGGTGCAAGGGAAAGATTTTCTCTGCTTAATGTATTAAAAACTGAATCAGCTCCAAATTATGCATACTATTTGCGCTATAAATGTTCTTTGGTGGACAGAAATAGGTTGTGTGGTCAGCGTCAAATTGAATTTGCTAGGTCTGAAGTTAATTGGAATCAAATGAGATGAACCTAAGACTGATTGTGGCTCTTTCCCACATGACTGTTATTTTCCTCTAAATTTGCTATTGATAAGTGACTTCATACCTTTCAACCTCAGTTTATGATGGGCCATAAAACCCTGAAAAAAGTAAAGCGTTCAATAAAGGGAATACATACCTTAGACAGGAAATCATTCCATCCAAAACTTCTGTTTGGCTAGGTGAGGTTAGTCTTAATGTTCTTCTTGAACGTTTTCTTTAAACAGTCATGGCATTTTGTGAACAAAAAACAAATTAGAATATTGTTTAACCAATTTCTAATGTAAGATTATTAAAAATGGACAAGTCAATAAGTGTATTTAGCAATAAATCTTCAGCAACTAATACTGCAATTTTTATCGACAATTTCGAACATTGGATATACAGAGACACATCAAATTATTCATATTTAGGTATTTCTTGCTCTGCAAGTAAACAAATTCCACAATTCTTTTACAATTCGCTTCTGCCAAGAGCTCATTTTATAACCGCTTTTGAACCACTGATTTCTCAAGTGCTTCTGAAGGGAGGTAATTTTTTTCACTTAAAATAGGAAAGTGGCTGAGAAATCTTCACCATGAACTCTAAGTACAATAATATTCCATTTTAATGCAACTACTGATGGTTAGCCTTCCTAATGTTACAGGGAGAAAGTACTTTGTTTTTTTTTTCTTGATTTTAGAGTATATTTAAAGGTGCAGCAAGTGGCTAAGGAAAACTATTAAACTAATAGTTTTAATGCATCAAAGGTATCGGATAAGATATCTTTGACTAGCAAATACGCGAAAAATTTCGAAGTCTTTTAGTCACAAATTGCATCCTTGAATGTTCTAAGTAATGTCGTCATCCTCTGAAATACGACTTTGTTGCGTTGCAGTTTTGGGAGGTAATCTCCGACGAACATGGCATTGACCCCACAGGCACCTACCACGGAGACTCCGACTTGCAACTGGAGAGGATCAACGTCTACTACAATGAAGCCTCAGGTAGGGCACTCTGCCAACTTTTTATTTTCAGTTTCGTAAAGTGACATCAGTCAAGAAGGTTCTTTCGGAGTTTTACTAGCATCACTAACAGTTTCTTTAAAGTTGGTGTTCTCAAGTTTTTGACATACGTGGAAAAAATTTCTTATGCCTCTAGATCAGATTTCCAAACTGAAATGTTTTGTTAAAAAGGAGTTTGCGATGAATGAGAAGTGGGGGGGGGGGGTGCACGAGGGTTTCTCGAAAATCAAGGGTATGATGCCGCAAAGCTTATGAATTTTGACTAGACATGACAAATGTGCGTCTCGGTACTAATAAAATATAGTCTAACAGACTACTTTTCCATTTAGCTTTATCCGTAATAGTGAGAAGTGCATTTTATAAGTATTAAAAATGCAGTTTCCTAATACTACAAAAATTTAGAGAAATTGGTTGTTATAACAGTAAACGTTATGCGGTTGCATGTAGTTTGAAGCTGACCTTTAAAGTGGGCTCGCGTTGCCGTAGCAACCGACGGTTTATTGATTTTTGGCTTCACTGTGATCAATAAAATGTCTGCAGTTAGCTTTCCTTATGGAACTCTCGTGTAACAAAGCAAACTGCGATTATAGGAGTTTGAAAATACTTTCAATTTTTTAACTTATGAAATCATGTTTCCATATTTAAGTTTGTCAAAGGGCATAAAATCATCCTGAGTGCACAAACTAAGTTAAAATTGCCATATTTTATATTGACATCATTATTTTATTGCACGGTAACTTTCTGCGGCAGACTTCAAAACGTTTCTAAGGAAATGGATGTAATTAATAACTGGCATTAACATCTGGAACTCGATGTACTTAGGCGTTTCGAATGACGTGAAAGCAGATAACCATATTAGGCTAAGCCAGCTGGCGTGACCTAAAGAAAATGGCCTCACCGCAGCAGCTGACGGTCACGTGAACTAGTTTTGCGGCTGTTCCCGCATGACTCATTCGGGAAGATGTGGGTTGACAGGCGTTGTTCAAAGCAGCGTGGTCTTTTTTAAATGCTACATGGACGTTAAACTATTTTTTAAATCGCAATTTTTTTGCATGCATCTACTAAACATTAAATTTATAAGTAATTTGCAAAAAGTTAAAATTTCCGTTTATGATTAACAGCATTCTAAAAATATTGCAAACTGTAGATGACTATAATGTTTAATGGGGGAAAAATTAAATGATATAATGGGCCAAGATTAAGGATATGATGCAGTGATTAGTGCTATTTGCTGCAGATTATAAGTACTTGTGTTCATGCCCCAGCAGATGAGGCAGGGATATTTTTTAGGTCTTGCATTTCTCACAGCTATTACCTAAGGCACATATATCCAGGATACCGTTTTTGGGGTTGCAGAATTTAGTGTTGAGTGGATCAGAATTCAGTTTTGGTGAGGGTTCAAGAATTTAGTGTGCTCATGGGAGGGGGGGGGGTGACAGACTTCAGAAGGGGTTCCCAAGTACTAAAATAATTACTGAAAAGATTAAAATGGTTCTATATGGAATAAAACTTTAGTTGCTAAAATAAGTTAAAACTTTAATAAAATATGGGGCTAAAATAAAATTATACAAAGACTGCTTTTGTATTTCAGAACAGGCAGACCAGATTTTTTGGAGGCTTAAACCTCCCTTGGTTATGTCCATGTAGCAGCTGTTGGAGAGGATAATTTTTATAATGGCGATACTGTTAAATGGCTCAAATTTTAAGATTATGAAGCAAAAATGGCCCCCATAATGCAATCTGCAAAAAATTAAAATTGACATTCATTTAAATTTTTCAGCCACACCATATTCATTTTTTAATGACCACAAAGTAATTTTTTGACGTAGGATAATGCAGACTGATCTCGCTGCCTTGACAAAGATTTTGCAATTAGGACAGTGCATTTTGCTGAACTAATTCATAAAATTTTCACAATGGTATACAATAAGATTCAAAACCAAACCTATCAAATAAACAGATGCAATTTTCAATGGATGCTACAATTTTAATGATTCTCATCTAATGAAATGATTTCAACATATATTTTGCTATTCAAAAAATGGAGCATTGGTAGTTTTGTTAACCCTTAATTGCTAAGGTCTGGGTTAATTTAACCCTTCAGATTTTTTTCTGCATTGTTTGCCTTTCAGAAACACTGGTCTATTTCCAGAAGAATGGTTAAATTGCTTTAGATTAAGAATTTTTCTCATAGACAATGGCAAATTTAAAACATGAGTACTTTCTATTTTGAAGGAAATTAACAATTAAAGGATAAAACTTTGTTTCTTAGCCACATTCATCATAATATGAATAAATTTTTTACACAAATTGAAGTTAATTTACATAATTAGAGAAATAATTCTTTTAAATTGGCATGAAAGTTAAAAATTTAAGCTGACTTAATGAAAATGTCAAAAGATAAAATCTAAGTCATAGATTTCAAAATTGAGTTAATCATCAAGAACTTGAAAGCAGTTGATCATCCAAGTTTAGAAAACTTACTCATTTCAAGATTAATAGTAGTGCAGATAGTTTCTTAGTCTTCAAAATATTGATGAATGTAATTTTAAGTGTTTTTTACACATTGGTTTCAATTACAATTTTCTGTAAATTGATAATTTTGCAGAATTTTATTTCTAATTCTGCAAAATTTTGTTTTTGCAGAATTTTTATCTAATTCCTATTTTTTGCTGATACCTAATATTTGGTTAATAAATCTTTTGAACTTATTTATCCTACTTACAATATATGGTCAAGCACATCAAAGGAAAATTTACATTCCACTAAAATAATTAAATTTTACAGTAGGTGCCAAGAGTTTTTTTTTTTAAATATTGAATATTTCCAAGCAGGAAAAGTGAGTTAATGGTTACTGATAATTCTCAATGTTTTTGCTTGACATTCTAGTGTTTTGATGCCAGGTCTTTCTGTGAAAGCAACTTCTCACATAAAACAATTTGGAGTTAGAATCTTTTGGTTTCAGTAACTATTAGCAAGATGTGGTACTTCTATGGGAACTTCATTTATTGGTATTTTAACTATCCTCCATGATACTAAGAACTGAATGTCTTTGCTTTTACCTTTTGTGTGGGGATTGGTTGGTAGCAGTGTGCCAGACTCTTCACTATTCTTCAGTTTGATCTCTCACTGCACCTGTATTAAGTCCCTTGGTAAGAAAGGACACAAAAGTTGGGAATGGATTTATTCAAGAGTCCTATCCTCTAACTCTGCTCATTTAAAGCTTAGGGATAATTTTTATTACCCTGTTGTTCATTTTCCATCCTTTCAATGTGTTCCATAAGTCACATGATTTTATTTCCCCAGCAAAGTGATGCTACAGATAATTGTATTATACTGACAATCTACAGTTGTCTCCAGATTATGTAGATTGCTTGAACCATTTTTATAAAAATTGTCAGTTTTAATTAAAGGCTCCCTACAGCAATTTTTATTCTTATCCAGATTTACCCTTTGTGTGAATCATTAAAATCTTCATATCTATTTGGGTGTGTGGGTGGCCCCAGGCTTATAATCTGCAGTTACCAGATTAGTTCTAACTGGGCCATCAAAATTTATCTCTACAAAACTCCCCTGCTCATGGCCAGTAGGGAACACTGATGGGCTTGGAAAGGCTATCTGTCTGAAGGGACATTAAACTGTGGCTCAATGTGTGGGAGAGTCATATCCTGTGCATTTTAAAGTGCATTCTTGATGGGAGACTACCATCTGTATTCCAATACTGTTCCAGTGGGTCCTCTCCCTATTATGAGCCTTTGGGGTCCTTGTGCAAAAAAGTGCTGCTCATAGGTAACTCTTCATAATCTAAGAATACATCATCAAGCAGCCCTGGGCTATGGAGGTCTAACCAGACCATGCAATTTAGTTCTCCAAGCAAGTCTGTCCTGAGCTGCATCTACTGCATCTGGCCACTGCACACCAATTCTAACAAGGTCCTGTTTGACATTGTCTGCCCACCGCATCCTAGGTCTCCCCTTCTTTCTGAAGCCTTTAGGCACACTGTTCATAACCCTATTCGCCAATCTATAATTATTCATACGGGCAACATGGCCAAACCAACGGAGTCTCTCTCTGCACAATATGCTGCTTAAAGGAGGTTGCAAACTCCTTTGCCTAACCTCATCATTAGTTACAAAGTTGAACCACCTAATGCCCAAGATACTGCGTAAGCATCTGGAATCAAAAGCATCTAGTTTCCTGTTATCTTGTTTACAAAGTGTCCAAGTTTCACTACCATAACTAACCCTAGAAAGAACCAAACTATTATACAGTCTAATTTTAGTCTTTAGGTGTATACACCTAATAATACAATGATGTAGAATTGTTTTTGGGTTTTAAAACTAGAATTTTTAAATAACCTAATAGGCAAGATAAAATCTCTTAAGGCTTCTTAACCCTTCCAGTGTCCAGCCTAAAAAACTGGTTTACATGCAGAAGCCAAATTTAACTTTAGAGCTTTTTTTGCCAAATAATTAGTGAAGGGAATTATGGCATGTTATATGAAAAATTAATCAACATTTAACTCTGGATTTTCTGAAAATAAATTTTTAACAAAAAAGACTGTTTCATTTTAATAGGACTTTTTTACTCATGTAGTAAAAAATACATCTGGCAACAAATAAAAATTTATAAAAAAAACTAATATACAGAAATGATTATAATGCACATGACTAGAAAGGCTATTTCTAAATAACGAAAAAAAATTTCTTGTTTAAAGTAAACATTTTCTCCATACTATACTTTGAGAAAAAGTCCAGGCTTGTTGCAGTCCAATAAACAAGTCGCATTTAGAATACTTTTAATAAATAACTAATCAACAGAAATGGCTCATGTTATATACCACATTAAAAAGAATTAATTCTGAATTTTATTGAAGTAAAAAATTTGATCAATGTAGTAACATTGATTTTAATAACAATTTTTAGTGATATACCAAAAAGTACACATTTCATAATTATTTCCAAAATCTTCCATTTTTAAAAAGTAGCATTTCTTTGTTAATTATCAGGAGATTTTAAAAACTTTAAAGGAAAAATTTATTGATAATAGTTCAAATCAAACTTCTGAGCTTAAATTAGGGGATTGCTTCAGCACAGAGTAATGTTAACAAACAAATCGACAATACCTTATATAACTTCTAAGAAATGGCAAACAGATGGCTTTAACAAATTATTTATGTCATAGTTTAATAAAATATGCATCAAATAAAAAATTATATAATTTAAGCTTGATAAATAAGATATTTTTATATCTATTAAAAAAATTTTAAAATGGCAATTTTCATTTTTTAAAATAGTTTTCTTTTATTGTACTAAAAATGGATATATACTCATAGTTAGTTTTATGCAAATTTCTAAATATGCTTGTAGTTTATTGCAGCCTTTTAATATTAAAATTGACTATCCAATTTTTTCAGGTGGAAAATATGTACCCCGTGCCATTCTTCTTGATCTTGAGCCAGGTACCATGGATTCTGTCAGATCAGGTCCATTTGGTCAGCTTTTTAGGCCAGACAACTTCATATTTGGTAAGTAACGAAATGTTTTTTAAACATGAATTGAAAATATTAATTTAAAAATATTGAATCAGGAACTAAGTTACTAAATTTAAGTACACTTTAAAGATTTTTTTATCAGCAGTACTGGGAATACGTAAAGCTTCACTTGTTAGATGAAAGTGCTGTACAAATAAACTTTAGTTGTTGCTGCAGAAATTACAATAAAAATTGCAAAAATGTACAAAAACAAAACTTTACTAAAGTCTTACTAAGTGCTTTATTATACCATATGAATTTATTGAAATAAAGAACTTCAGTTATTTAATAAAGGCTTCTGAAGTTTTTTATTAATCTGCAAAATTTAAAACTAAAATATTCAGCACTTGACCAGTGAGTGATGCTTATTTGTTAGACTTTATACTAGAAATCTTAAATGATCCTTGCACCCAAAACTAAGCAGATTTTTTAGATTTAAAAAAACTCTTTTCTTAAGGTATTTATTTAATGCTAGATTTATCTTAATTGTAAATAGTTGTGGATTTCTTTGCCCTCATCAACAAAATACTTAAAGCTGGAAATTTCAGGCCCAAAGTACTTTTTAAGTCTAAGTGAAAACATTTTTTTTAAGACTTGGTTTCATTTCAGGCGTCCTCCAGTTTCATTTCAGGCTGGGCATGAGAATTGTTTGTTTGGAAACATTAGTGATGCCATTGTTTTTTCTAACCATAGAGCAAATTATGCAGGTAAATGAGATTTTTGTGTGGATAATTTATTCTGAATAATTTTTCAGGCCAAAGTGGTGCAGGAAACAACTGGGCCAAAGGACATTATACAGAAGGTGCAGAACTTGTAGATACTGTTTTAGATGTTGTCAGAAAAGAAGCTGAAAGCTGCGACTGCCTACAAGGTTTTCAACTGGCTCACTCTCTTGGTGGTGGTACTGGATCTGGAATGGGCACACTACTTATCTCAAAAATCCGTGAAGAATACCCAGATAGAATAATGAACACCTTCAGTGTCATGCCATCACCAAAGGTAAATATACTTTGTTGCATTTACTAGTAGTATTTACTATAACTCTAACAATGAAATAATGGTTTTGCAATGAGTTTTTTAACTGGAAGAGTAATGCATTTTTGTTGCAAAATAATTCAGTGTATTAATATATGCACAAGCTTTAGAGATTACATTATCTTTTATTAACCCCTTTAGTAAATTGGTTAAAATTTAATCCCACCTGTTTTAATTCTGCTCTTTATGGTTGAAACAGCTTGAAGCAGTTAGGTGTCTTTGATTTTATTTTTGCATTGACTTTTTCAATAAGCTTAATATCTGATTTTTGGAAAGTATGCCTAAAATTCAGTAGTGCCAAAATTAGTTTGAGTTCTAAATTACTTCATTCTTGACTATAGCCTAGATTATTTTGGGAATTGATGTTTTTGGATATTTTGGTTGCTTCAAGAAATGAATCCTGACCATTGAAAATGGTTATGCCACTGAAAAGTACTCTTTTCTAAATAAAGCATTAATATTGATTTATTTAATTACTAATAAAATTTTGCTTTGAATGTTCTCTAAGCAAACAAATAGTTTTGCTGTTAGGATATTTGTTTAAAAATTAGTCTATTTAGATCTTTTCTAAACTTGAGCTATTTAAATGTAAATATGCCATGGAATTTTGTCTAATTGGTTAATCAAATTTGTAATACTGTAGGCTGCTTAATGATTTTCACTTTTAATTTGGTGTTAGCTAACATTTTTAACATACCTAAAAATGGTTTTTAGTTAAACCAATTTATAATTTTAGACTAGTAGTATTTTAAGACCAACTTATCTGTTTCAGGTTTCAGACACTGTCGTAGAACCTTATAATGCCACACTTTCAGTCCATCAACTTGTTGAAAACACAGATGAAACTTATTGTATTGACAATGAGGCCCTATATGACATCTGCTTCCGTACACTGAAGCTCACAACACCCACTTATGGCGATTTGAATCATTTGGTATCTGTCACAATGTCTGGAGTAACAACTTGCTTAAGGTTCCCTGGCCAGTTAAATGCTGATCTTAGAAAGTTAGCTGTTAACATGGTACCCTTCCCCCGACTTCATTTCTTCATGCCTGGTTTCGCTCCACTGACATCTCGAGGCAGTCAACAGTATAGAGCCCTCACTGTTCCAGAGCTAACACAGCAAATGTTTGATGCTAAGAACATGATGGCTGCTTGTGATCCACGTCATGGACGTTACCTAACTGTTGCAACTATATTCAGAGGCAGAATGAGCATGAAAGAAGTAGATGAACAAATGCTTAATGTTCAGAATAAGAACAGCAGCTACTTTGTTGAATGGATTCCAAACAATGTGAAGACTGCAGTTTGTGACATTCCACCACGAGGCCTGAAAATGTCTGCCACCTTCATTGGAAACAGCACTGCTATCCAAGAATTATTCAAGAGGATCTCTGAACAATTTACTGGTAAGATATACTTATTTATACCAAAAGTACATAATTGTAAGCATTAAAGGTTACAGAGGAGAGTAGACTGTATCAGAGGCAACTTGGATTAGTCTTAATTGTCTCCAGTTCACTCTACTTATTAACTCAGTCTCTGAAAGTGCTTAAATCTCCCAGATCTAATATTTATTACATGCAAAATTATACTGTGGTCACAGAAGAGCTGTAGTTAATGCAGACATCAAGTGATCTTGGTTGTTTGCCTCTGAAAGTTGTATTCTGTGCCTTTGTCATAATTGAACCATTCATCAAAAACGTGTTTTTAATATGCAATTTTAAACTTCTTTCAAATGAAAGATATGACTGAGGGGGTTAGTGTTTCCTTTCAAAGGAAAGCAACATTAAATTGAATCCTTGTGTACGCATGGGATGTATTTCTACAGAGATTTTGCTTTCACTCTTACCAACAAGCTACAGTTGGTCCTATCGCCACACAAGATGCAAACTGCAGGTAAAAATGACATTGAATGAATCCATTTAAGATCTTTGCCAGTGTGGTAGTCTGCAAGAGTAACCATTATTTTTACATTTATATTTGTTTATATTATTGTGTTTAACTGCTTGGACATATTTCATCAATTTGACCAATGGGTTTAATTTAAACATGTTTAATGTCAGACCTTTTTTTTTTGCATAATGGCCAGGTTACAAGGACCCTGAGGGCTCAGAAGAGGAACCACTGGACAGATGGTAGCCACATGTCAAGGCCAGCTAGTATTAATGTGCACAGGGTCAGGCCACAGCTTAATGTCCCATCTGATGGATACCTTTCCAAGCCCATCAGTATCCCCCCCCCTACTAACAGATGAGTTTTCAGATAAAAATGCTGGCTCAAGTTGTACTTAAACCAGGTGCCAATGATTTTTTGTAACTTTAATGGTAAAAAATATACTTTATGAGGAATTGGTATTTGAAAGATTTTTACATAGATTCTTTAAAATTATCACTTAAATTATTCAAATGGTTTAAAAATTTGGATAACATCCATTTTCATAAGCTTGTCATTTGTTTGACTCAATTTCTTTGGGTGGACAACAAACCCAAGTGAGTTTTGCGACACCATTTTAACAATCAAACTTATTTTAATCTCTTGTCCCACTTTTAACTTGATTTTATGTTTGGGGGCCCCTTACTCTCAGATCTTTTATCCAATGGCTGTTTTAAGTTTCACTGGTTATTTTTCACTTTTTTTAGTGTTTCCTAGATTATACCCATTTTTATTGTGTTATACACTTGTCGATTCTTTTTTCTTTTACTCATCTTGTGATTTTTGTTTGTCATTTTTATGCTGAGGTCCTACGATCTTCTCAGACCTTCTACTGTGGCATATAAACTGACAGGCTCCTATCAGACTTTTGTGGCAAGCAGCTGCTTGAGGGTGTATTTATTTAAAATTTTAACTGGTGTGGGGTTAACTGACTTATGTCTTTTGTTTAGCAGCAATATAGCCTTGGCAGCTCTTGTGTCAAACACCTAACATTTTTCATAAATTGAATAGACAAATGATGTCTAAAATTGCCAGGGAAAATTTAAATTAGGATGTGCTTTTCATGGTGCACAACAGAGATCCCTTTTTAAATAGGGTAGAAGTAGTTTTAAATTTACTAAAATGTGCCTATAATTAAAACTTGATACTATTTGCTGCTGAAAAGACACTAAGTGTTAAAATAACAAAAATACTTTCATCATCCTCAAGCAGCCATGTGCCACGGAGGTCAAACCAGACTACAATTTGGTTCTCCAAGCAAGTCTGTTCTGAGCTACATCTTCTGCATCTGGCCACTGCACACCAATTCTGACATTGTCTGCCCACTCCATCCTAGGTCTCCCCCCTCTTTCTGTGGCTTTTAGGCACACTGTTCATAACCCTATTCGCTAATCTATAATCATCCATGTGGTCAACATGGCCAAACCAGCAGTCTCTCTCTGCACAATATGCTGCTTAAAGGAGGTTGCAAACTCCTTTACCTAACCTCATTAGTTACAAAGTTGAACCACCTAATGCCCAAGATACTGCATAAGCATCTGGAATCAAAAGCATCTAGTTTCTTGTTATTTTGTATACACAGCATCCAAGTTTCACTACCATAACTAACCCTAGAAAGGACCAAACTATTATAGTCCGATTTTAGTCCTTAGGTGTATACGCCTATTTCTCCACTCTCCACAGATTCCTAAAAGTCTCGGTAGCAATCCCTATTAATGTTAATCTCATTCCGCACATCACCAATATCTGTTACATAGCGGTCTAAACATTTTTGGTATATCATTAAAATAGCATTTTTATGAATTTTAAATATTTTCTTTGCAGCTATGTTCCGTCGCAAAGCTTTCTTGCATTGGTATACTGGTGAAGGTATGGATGAAATGGAATTCACGGAAGCAGAATCCAATATGAATGATCTCGTATCAGAATACCAACAATATCAAGAAGCAACTGCTGACGATGAGGGAGAATTTGAAGAGGAAGAGCAACCTGTTGGGGAAACTGCTTAAGCTTGCCTAAAGCATCCCATCAGACCCCACCCCCTTGTAGTATGATCAAAACTGCTTCATTTGTGAAGCCATAAAGGCTTCTTTAACTCTGTTGCAACAATGTTAAAATTTTTGTACCTGTAAATTTTTTGTTGCGTAAAAATTTATGTATCTTGGTTTTTTTTGTTTCAGTAAACGTTTTGTAAATGAATTGTTTACATTCCAAATTTTTCTAACAGGCCTTTATGGCCTTTCAAGGAAGAGCTTTTGCGAAAGAGATGGAAATGTATGTAGCTCTTGGTCAAAAAAATAAAATTTGCACCAGAAAAGTAGTTGGAATTTTTTCTAGAAAAAGCTTAAATACTATTGCAAATTCTGAAATTTAATATAATGGGTTGAGCGGGAAGTGCTAAAAGTAAAATTGGAAAGCCATCTCGAATTAATAAACGCCTATAAGTTTTGTGCTGCTAGATCCCGCCATCCTATCGGGCCTACTATGGTGTATAAACTGATAAGCTCCTGTCGGGCAAGCAATTGGAGGGTTTTTAGTAAACTAGATTCATAGCACTCGCATGAATGCAGTTATTGAGTTATCTTGGCTTGAGGTGTTGGCATTTTGTTTTACGTAAATTTAATTTAAACTGCGGAAGCAGTGATCGAGCTTTGAATTTTTGTGGCACAATAAAGGAACTAGGAAATGCCCTTCAACGAAAGTAGTGGCAGAATTTGTGCTTTACACATTCTATGCTAAACGGTGTCCTGGCCGCCAAAAGACCGCCTAATCACTGCTACCTACCTGCTTTGAAATCCAATGGCTTTGTATAATGTCTCATTTTATATCCGACACTAAAAAAATAAAAGGATTTTAAATCTTTTGGGTGCCACAATTACAAAAATATTGGTCTTATTCTATCTCCTGAAACTAAATTTTCGGACACCCAGAGTTTTGTCCAAGCTACAAGTAGCCAAATTAGCGTCAAAATTTTTTACCGCGGTTGCCTAAGCCAATAGTCAACCTTTTATGCTTCACGTACCCCCTGGAAATGTAACTGGCGTACCACTTTTATAAAGTAAAAGTAACCACTGTTCTTTTATTTACAGATTAGCTCTCGCTGCGTACCTCACATTGAGAACCCCTTAGCTTAAACTGATTCAGCATTTAGAGTTAGTACTTCAAAAGTCCTTAGTGCATACATTGCGCCAGAAAGTTGACTGATTAGTCGGCAGAGGATTCGTACACCACCCGGGAAATTTCCGTTTTTTCTGATGCGTCACTCATGATTAGCTGTCGATTTGCTAATGAGTCCCAATCTTTTTTTGGGGGGGGGGGGGGGGGCTAAAATGCCTGCAGTGCTGGTGACATTTGACCAGTGAATGTACCTTAAAAAAAATCTTGAGCCTTGTGAGGGGGAAATTGCGATGAGCTTCAGCTAATGTATTATCACCCACAAGTATTCATTTCAGATCTGTTTCTTTGAATCTCTTCAGGTTCCTTAAATACCATCGTAATAAAGTTTCAGTTGAAAAACTGCTGTACTAACATTCAAAGGACCTAAAATCAGCTAAACCCGTTAATTAGGGCTGATATTTATGGATTTGTAGTAAAAAGCATCTCAGGTTAGAAATTTTATTCTATTACAGGTAAGGGATTGATTTTTCTTTAACCAGTATGGAGTGGTCGGGAGAAGAATTCTTGGTAAATTTGGAACTAAACATTTAATGCTTCGAAAGTTTTTGAGTCTAAACGTCAAAATATAAACTACTCCAAAACGAAATTGATAACTATTGAATAAGGCAATACCTCGGCAGAAAGTTTTATTATAGGCAGGGGCTTTAATTTTCAATGCAATATGGAAGAAACCCAGTAGCAAAAGTTAAGACATCTAAGTGAAGATCCAGTGGGAATTTATTGCCAGTGTCCTACTGTAAATCTACCAATTGACACACCAAAATGCATAGAGATGCTGCTCAGAAGAAACGCTGGCAACCTGTTTTTGGGAATAAAAAACTTTCGTGGCTACAAACTTAAGTTTTTCAAAATCTGTAAAGAATGGTGCAGTGTGCACAAAATTGCAAAGAGAAATTCTTCAAGGAAAGTACTGATGTGTTGTGACAACTCATTTTAAAATACAACAAAACGTGCATGTATGCACTGTTGGGACTCTAACCCAGAAACTACAATTTACAAGCCTGGGCGCTATCGACTGCACCAACCCTCACCCTACCATGGTCCACACAATTTGCCCATATGCATAACTACAGAATATTGAATACATATGCATAGCTAGATTATTGAACAGGATTATGAACAATACCTAAGGGTTTAAGAAAGAGGCAGAGACCTAGAATGCGGTTGGCAGTGTCAAACGACCTCATTAGAATTGGTCTATAGTAACCAGATGCAACGTATGTTGCTCAGGACAGACATGCTTGCATAAGTAATATTGAATTTGCAATGTAATATTTCTGCGCCTTTTAAAGGTCTTCATAAAAGTTCTAGAAAAGTAAAAAATTAAGTGCTTAATGATTTTTTGCCTCCATTACCCTTATTAACATTTGAAGGGGGAAGTGCACCCCCTAGAATCCGTCTTGTAGTAATGGAATGCTCAAGACAAACCAGTAATTTGTAAGACATTTTTGCTATTGACGATAAAAAATTTCCGTTTCTTCCATTAGCAGATATACTGTATAAAGAAAATTATCACGTATTTACAATACCATTTCCCCATACAACTCTCCACTTGATCAATGGCTATGTCCAACTCTATAAAAATATATGGATTGTTTTACCTCTGAGCACTTTTTTTTGCACACACAATGGGTGTGGTCACAAGGAACACAAGTCTCAGAGAAGGTTGGGAGACATGGTAACCTGTCAAGGCCATCCAGCATGTTTTAAAGTGCACAGGGTATGGCTCAACATTCCATCCGATGGAAGCCAACCTTTTCAAGTCCATCGTGTCCCCTACCGACTTTGGGCAGAACAGTTTTGTGGAAATAAATCTCAACACTGTCCCATCTTGGTTGGGTTGTTTTACCTCTGAGCAGCACTTTTTTGCACATCATGGGCTAAATAGCCAGGCCATATGGACCCTGAAGGCTGAGGTTGGGGGAGGGAACCCATTGGAACAGCTGTTGGGAGACAGATGGTAGACTCCCATCAAGTGTGTTCTTGGGAATTTTGCGGAGATAAATCTCAATGCTGACTCAGCTGGGACTCGAACCTGGGAACTGCAGCTATGAATCTGGTGCACTACCGAACGAGCCACCTCCACCCCTAAAAAAAATATATGGGTGTTTGGACATGACTTTTTGCTCATCTACATCAGTAAACGTTTTTCATTTTAAAAATCCTATGCCTGAGCGGTTAGCCTGCTTGACTACTGATCAAAAGGACCTGTGTAAGGCATGGATGCTTGTTCTTTCTCACAGATCTCCTGTAAAGCATATTAAACAGGCTCTATCTGATTTGTGTAGCAAGCAGTTGGTTGAGGGGAAAATTTAAGGATTTAATGTCACTATTTAAAAAATGTTCATGCTAGTTGTCAATTTCCGGCTTTTCTCATTAGTTTCACAAAACGTTTTATGACTCCCTTTGAAATTTCTCATTTAATATTTTATAACACTTCTCTTTGCATAAATTAAGCAGCAATCCTGTTAGGTGTAGACTACACCATCATCGGATATAGTTTACATTGAATCTAGTCCACTCCTCCAACAATAGTACTCGTAGTTCAGCTAGATTATGTGGATGCTTTTTTCAGTGTTTCACCCTCTGCTCCAGATAATCCTAAAGGTTTTCAATGGGACTTACATCTGGTAACTTTGTGGGCAGTCAAGATGTCCCAATGTTACCTCGTAGTCCTCGTGCCAGTTACAAAAACAGAGTTTTGGCCCTGTGAACCCTGAATGGCTATGCGGTGTTCATCCTTCACACGAAGCACAAAAGGCAAACCCGGTCACCCAGAATCTGTATACAGCCTTCCTGAATTAAACGGGTCAACACCTCAACTAATGGGCCTCCAATGTCTGTAAAGCCCATTGCAACCAGGCTGATTTACGTGCAGCTGTTAGAATCTCTCTCTTACGAAGTACTCTGCTCCAAATGCAAATGGAATGCAGTACCCTTCGCAATATTCTTTCTGAATAGGTTAATGTAGGTGATCATCGAATTCCTGCTTGCTTCAGTCACCATTTGTGATATTCGTCAGTGGTCCCAGTCTGTGAACTTTCTGCTGCAGTAACTCGCAGACCTACTATTGTGTATAAACTAACAGGCTCCTTGTGGCAAGCAGCTGTTGGAGGGTATAATATCTATAATGAATTACATTTGAATGTACACCAGTTTCAAAATGCCAGCAAATTCGGTTACATCCTTCACAGCATGCCCTTTAGCCCTACTAAATGCAATAAAACCGCTTTGCCACTCATATCTTTCTTCTGAATGTCAGGAATATGTAACCGGCACCACTGGGACTAACGACACTACACAGCACATGGAAGGTCATATGCCTCGATATACTACTGCATTACTAGAGGTGCGACCTCTACTGGTATATTAAGTCAACGCTATTTTCTATGGTGGGGATGACTAATTTTTTCCCCCGGGTGTATAAATTTTAATTATCAACCTATATGAATTTTTGGTTGAAAGTTATGGAATTTATACTTTCTTTACATTATTTCTATGAAGCAAACTTCTCATAAAAACAAAGGGCAACAAAATATATGGAATAGTTTTAAATCTCTAACTTGATATGATATAGGTGAGGTAAATAGTATCATGGATTTATAATTTCTGTTCTGCTAGCACGCTTGGCTACTGATCTAAGGGACCTGGGTTTGAGCCCCGGGTAAGGCATGGATGTGTGTGTCGTTTTTCTGCTGAGGTCCTGCCATCCTCTCAGACCTTCTACTATGGAATATAAACTGACAGGCTCCTGTCAGACCTCTGTGGCAAGCAGCTGCTTGAGGGGGTATTTATTTTATTTTTTTATACCTTTCCGTAAAAATTAACGCTGTAAAGAATGATTATACCTGCTTGCCTACATGATATTTTAGATATTTTCTTGTTAACTTTATGGAATTAACTTTGTTGCATTTCAACGTCTTCTATGTTGAACTTGGTTTAACTACTGATATTGAAATTTAACGAAACACATTTAATATAAAAAATAAATGATTTTAATATTAAAAATGTTAATATTGGAACCTAATAATTGATTATAATTAATATTATTTTGATGTTGATCTATGGAAATATACTGCTCACAAAAATTAGGGGATATATTATCGCTTCATATTCATTTTTAAATATCCCCTAATTTTTGTGAGCAGTATATATTGCAATGAAAGTTCTCTAAGCATCAGTTATATCAAATGAGATAAAACTATTTGTTTTTGCTTCAAATCCATGATGAAAGAAGTCAGCATTTCTACAATTTTAATCAAGTAAGCTACCATTCAATTCAGTTCCAATGAGATAAATTTAATATCATTAAGCTTGTTTACAGTTATGTGTGAAAAAAAAATGCAAAAATGAAGTGCCTTACTTTTGTTATGCAACATTTATTAGGTAAAGCTATAAAAACAAAAGTTATCAATATAACCAATGGATATGTAACGAAGAATAACAGATGAAATTTAATTTTCGAACTCTTATCATGCTTGAATGACTGCCTGTGACAACATTATCACATTAATAAGATTTATATTTACATATATTTCATAACATTTGAACATAAAGATTGTGAAACATCTACACCATGAAATATCTTTCACAGAGAACATTAATATTAAGAAATGGTGCAATATCCTCATGATTTTGTAAATGTTTGCCTATTCAGATAATTAACTGTTCCACAATATATGACCAGTTTTCCTGTTAAACACTGATTTGATTGTTCATTATCATAAGTTCAATATTACAGTCAACTATACATCATTATTCATTAGTTCTGGTTCAATAATAAAGTATAAAATGAAAACAATGTTAAAACTAGTTTCTATTGAAATATGAAAATTTATTGGAACTTTATATTCAAGATTCATTGTATATTTATCATCATATATATATTTACAGCAATAATCATTAATCTTTACATGTAGAAAGTTGCATTCGTTAGTATACAACATACAAAAATTTAGACCACCCCCTGGAGGTGACAGTATGAAAATGTCCAGTATTTCCATGCTATTACCAACAGAACTGCATACAAAAGCCCACACAGTAGAAAAAAGCTGACTGTGCCCATGAATGCAACACTTGACTTTTGAACAGATATCATATGTAGTGTCAGGCAGTTGCCTGATGATATTCAGAATCAGGGTCACTGAAAGCTTCAGAAGTTTAAGATTACAAGTACATTCAAACAGATTTCATGTAAGGCAAATAGCACTTGCCTAAGGTGCAGGTTTCACCAGAGAATCCATTTGACAAGTAACTGTAAACCTTGTCCCTTCACTTAATCTTTAAGTTCCAATCAATAAAAAAGTTCTGAAATTTATTTCATTGAAATACTGCAAATAAATTAAAGTGTTGCAAAAAAAGTACCAGATAGGTGAAAAAGTGAAGAAACTCCTCATTTCTGATGCAAGACAAGGAGAATGTATTTGCACATGACTTCCATCAAATTTAGAATGCCTTGGAAATTTAAACTGTGCAGTCATGCTAAATATCAATGCAAACCTTGTCTTTACTATGATATACTTCAGCTTTGGTCAATAGCATACTTCCAAGTTTGGCTCTGTCCCAAGCACAAGATCTGTACAACTTTAAATAACATTTTTAATCACATTGTGGACTCCCAATTGTCACTTTTAGTCCTTAAAAATTGTGAATGCTGTTTGAGCAATATTTATGTCAATGTAACAGTAGCATTTTGTTTCAGCTTAAAAAGAAAGATTATTTTCAAAGTAATCAGACCTTAAATGAGGGTGCAAATATCAAGAGATTTCTTTCTGACAAATTGCAGTAACATTTTCACTGCTACTTTAGGGGAACAGGTCTTATCTTGTATTGTGCTCTCAACCTATCATCCACTACATACCTGTGAAATTAACATTTTTACCCAGGCCAAATGACCAGACTTAATACAATTGAACACTGCTTCTGATATATAAAGATCACAACCAAAATATCTATAGACCATAGAGATCAATAAACATCCATTTTTGTTGGTAGTTAGAACTTTTCCATGTGTTCTCCATTGTCACTTCTCAGTGTAATCCAGTACTGATTATCCCTTACCTTTATACTTGACACTGAAATCACCCCACCCAGCAGTAGCAGTCAGATTTTCATGCAAATCGGCATACGATTTCAGAGCAGTGATATAGGCAAATGATTATGTTTCCATGGCAAACATGTGATATCTGTGGAAGATCACAGGATGAAAGCTGGGTGGTTAAACCAAATGCTTCAGCTGCTGTAGTTGTCTGCAACCAGCTATGAAAATGTTAACATAAAATATTGAGAATGAAGTGTAGAAGATTCAACTATGCCCTTTCACTAACCATATCAGCAGCTAGACATGTTTTAATGTGGTTGGATTGTAGGGCAGTGTGAAGCCAGATGGTCTACCAGTTGTAACACCACACATGTGGGCCATGATGCAAGAACTGTTGTATGTTGTTGGCACCAGTGGTCACAAGAAGGTATTCAGAGTCATTGCACAGGATCAGGCACACAACAGTGTAAGTGGATTGCCAGATTTGTAAACAGTAGCTTAACCAACCTACAGCTACCATTTGACAAACTGGTATCATGGAACCACCTCTTAAGCAAAGTCCCAGTACTGCCTGGGTGCTGATGATCACCGCATCCATAATTGGAGATGATGTGGATGGAGGGTGGATTCAGCTATTGCCTGAAAACACCATATAGCTTGCCCACAGAATGTCCTTGTTTGAGGAGCATTAGTAATGGGAGTAGGTCACCTCTGGTGCATGTAATCAGCAATGCTTGTAAATATATATCAATGACATCCTACAGTCAGTCATGCGAGTTTCTGGGTGGTATTCCTAATACAATAAAAGATAATGCTTGCCCACATACTGCTACCATTTCCAGAGTGTGGTACAAGGAACCCATATTATTCCATGGACAGCTATGTTGATCACCAAGCATGTTTGGGGCAGCATTAGACATCACCTGCAAGCCCACCCTCAACCAGCCTATAATACAGCTGCACTACGGGATGATGTGATGTAGTGGAACATCCCTCAAGGCATCACCAGAAATTTCTATGCCTCTATACCATGACATTACTGAATGCATAATGAACAACAGTTTCACTACATATTAAAAGATGCACATTTTACTATATGTTGTTCATTTTTTTGTTGCATTGAGCTGTAAGCATAATCATTTCACACCCATCTGATTTTATGTGATTATCATGAATTTCAGAAGATTCCATCCTCTCTCTCTCTGTGTGAGGGGGGGATTTCAATGTTGAGCAATGCATTCTATGTGAGTTGATTTAAAACAAACTTAGAAATACAATACATGCAATGTACAGAGAAACAAGAAACATTATACATATACATGCTTTTCTGCTACAATACACAGAACAATAAAAATAATTATAACTTTCTAGGACTTAAACATTGCATATATGAAATAAAGGTGTTATTTGTTTTATACACAGTTGTTGCTAATTCTTTCTAATTGCAGTAAATGCATTAAAACTGAATAGTATCGTAAAAAGAAAAAGAAAAAAAAAGATTATTTGAATTATTATGCATGATGTGAATGGTACAATATTTCTCTCTCTTGTAAATCTAGCATTAGACTATTTGAAGGACTATAATCGTAACATTTATCTTTGATACAACCAAAAAACTATTTATGTAGTAAGCCAACGTTCATAATAAAATGCAGTGTTTCCCAAACACCATAAAAATCAGATTTTGTAGTTGAAATGTATATTTTTCTCCCACAAACAAAATAATTATTTTTCATTTACTAGTTTAAAAATTTTACATATCATAAGGAACCTGGGTTCAAGCCCCTGGTAAGGCATGGATGTTTGTATTATTTATCTGCTGAGGTCCTGCCATCCTCACAGACCTTCTATTATGGCATATAAACTGACAGGCTCCTGTCAGACCTCTGTGGCAAGCAGCTGCTTGAGGGGGTATTTATTTTATTTATATATACAACAATACAATCATCTTGTAGTTACCTAAATCATATCTGAAATTGTACCAAGTAATAAATAGTATGAACTGTGACTGCTTTACCAAGTTGAACATAAAATACCTTTGGAATACAAATTATGTAATAACTTGGGTATTTATAATTTAGACCTGCTAAAGAAACTAATTCATGTTTTGATATTTATGTGTTATTCATACCTTTAGACTTCATGCTCAAACTTCTAGTGGATCTAATATTTTCAAAGATTAATTTTTTTGATTTTATGCAATTTTTTAAGAATGCTCAAAAGTGCTAAAAACTAATAATATGTATTAAAATTTATGAAAGTATTTCTATTTCTCTTTGCTACAAATCAACTGTCCTCCCCTGTTCTTTATTATAAAACCATGTAAGACATGATCAAGTAAGGTGAACCTTAAAATTTACATTTGTATCATTTGATCTAATTTTTACTGTATTATATAAATTGAACAACTTATTACAACAAAAAGTTAAATATTGGAAACTTTTTTTATACTCTTGTCCAATTCCTGGGCTACAATATAAATTAGAAGTTGACTGACAATTGATATAGTACTGACAAGAGTTACCAGATTGCTTACTGATCACTGTCAGAGCTGAATGACCGCTGAAAGCCGGCCATTCTTCTTTGTCATTTGTCTCCTTCTTCAACGCCAGCTTGAGTCATGAGGTCAGCAATATTTTTTTCTAAGTCATCTATCCGATGGCCCATTTCATCAAGTAAAAAAAGTTAAGGATATTTTCATACTTGTACAGCTACTTGCAAAAGTCTGGAAACACCTTTACAAGTGAGCTGTTTCTGTTTTAGAGCTCTGTTGAGTTATGAAAACTTCATTGTAATTCACAAACCTATCAATTTTTTTTTAATTTAAATCCTTTATATAGATTTCCAATACCACAAGTAGATCCCAAGTTATATGTATAAGTTTAATCCTTAACAAACATACTGAACTGTAATTTCTCTCTATTATCTCCTCAACCACTCTATGTGGTCTGATTTGTGGCTATATATTAATAGGCAGTGGACTCTTAGTCAGTTTTGGCTGCTTGCTATATAAACTGTTCTTCAAGCTAACAGTATAATGTAAATATCACAAGCACTTGTTATTGATTTCTAAATAATGAGCAAAGGTATAATTACAGTTATGAAATGCAACTCAGCCTCAGAAAAATAGCTATCAGATGTGGTTATCATTACATCTAAGGTGCTAAAGAAATGTGAAGAGACTTTGATAACTTATTGACTAAGAACAGAATGACCATGGAAGACTACAGATCACTGTATCTTCTTCCAGTTGGTAAAAAAAGCAAACTTTCCTTGCTATTATTGCAAAAGAGATGGAAAGAAAGTTGTGGAACAACTGTTTTGAGGAATACATCCTTAAAGTTTTATTTCACAACATAAAGTTATCTTATCTTTTAAGTTTTTAATCAGTCAACCATCTTTATGTTGGGACTAACTTTCTGTTCTATGGCCCCTTTTTGACCTAGTTTGTCCTCCTTACAAACCATTCCATATCTGTTTCCAAGGCCATGGAAGAATTCTCTGGTGCATGTCATGACACAAACAAGCAATGTAAGAAGCAAATTGTTTCATTTCCAGAGCCTGACATAAAGAATTGTGCCCTTTTGAATTGGAAACAAAGGTAACTGCTGTGTTAAAGCAATATTGTAAGAGATCAGAAAAAGGGAGAAAAATTTACATTATATTAAGTGATTACTGCATTAGCTTCATTTTCCTGCACCCATCTTGTGAAATAAGTTAGGCAAGTTTTTTTAACCTGCTAAAGGTTTATAACTTTTCTCCTAATCATTAGCTAGAAGGTCTTGAGTCATTTGTAACTGAATAGTAGTGACTAGAGAGTATTTTTAACAGTATTAATTATTGGAACATGAAGACAAGCACATACATGCACCAAAAAATTCAAGTTTTTTTTAAAGTTTGGAATTTGTTTTTTGAGGATAATGGCAAGGTACTCTTCATAGGCTCTTAGAGTCTAATTGCTTTAATAGAAGTTTGTTAAGATAAACATTTTTTGTTTTTAATTTCAACAATTGTTGTAGTAGATTGCTTGCAACAATCAGCTATCTAGAACATAAAAGAAATGAAACTTCTTTGAAACTTTGGGATCCACACCAAGGGCCTGTACTTTTCACAGATGGCTTAAATAATTTGAATTACCATTCCACAAAGTTATTAAGAGACTTGGCAGGTTCAGATGAGGCAGAATACATTATCACTGTAGGAAAAGAACAAAGTTCTCTGCAGCAATGAAACTATGCATGTCTCTCTCTCTCTCTTATACATTGAAGTGCCACTGAATTAGGGATAGCAACCTAGTAACATGTTGGACCTCCACAGTCCCTGATAAAGGCCGCCACATGACAAGGCTAGGACTCCACAAGCTTACGTAAATGTTCCACAGGTATGGCAACGATGCATCCTCCAGAGCTTCCACAATTCTCTCAAGGTTGTCACTGATAGAACACGGGCCCAAACACTCTGCTCAATAGTATTCCAAATATTTTTGATGGGATTTAAATCTGGGCTTCTAGGTGGCCAATTCATTATTTCAAAGTCAGCAGAATGCTCCTGCAACCATGCAGTAGCCAACCTGGACCTGTGAGATAAACAGTAGTCAGACAGCTAGTTCTTGCTGGTAGACGCCATCTCCATTGAGATGCATGATGGCCATAAATGGGTGTAAATGGTCAGCCATGAGTTCTATGTACCGGGATGCATTGAGAGTTGTCTGTACACTTACCAAAGGTCCCACAATCCAACTGAAGACACCCCAGGCCATCACTGAGCCACCCCCAGCTTGTACTGTTCTAACCTGACATGCAGGATCCATGGCTTCAAGGGGTTGGTACCATACCCCCAGTCTCCCATTGGTGTGATGAAATTTAAATTGGGATTGATCACTCCAGGCTATTTGTTGTCAATTTTCGATGGTCCAGTTTCGACGTTCTTTAGCTCAGGCAAGGTACTGAGTCCAGTGTCGTACCATTAGAAGTGGGAGTCTTGTAGGTTGGCTGCTCCCGAAGCTGAGACAATGAAGTGAGCATTCACGGTTCGTGAACTGACTTCCCGGCTGGAATTCTGTTCAGATGGGAGGTTATTTCAGATAATGTCAGGCTGCTATCAGTCCGTATGATGTGGGTCAGACGGCGGGTGCTTGTTTTTTTGCCGGAATTTTCATATTCCTGGAACAGTCTTGAAATTGTGGTACGTGAAAATCCAAGTTTATTGACAATTTCGGAGACTGAGTGTCCCATCCGTTATGATCTGCCCACTGTCAAATGCATCTAAATCCCATGCCTTTTCCATTATGCTTCTCATGACAAATGCCTGGGAAGCCAAAGCTGATGGCTATATATGACCAGAGTTTCAGCCATGTATACGGGACTTGAGGTACTGAATTTAGATAACGTCTCCTATCCCTAATTCAATGGCACTTTGATGTACACTGATCAGCCAAAGCATTAAAACCACCTACCTAATATCCTCTCACCACCAAGAGCTCTTACCCGATGAGGCATAGATTCAACGAGATGTTGGTAGGTGTTGCTTGATATTTGGTACCAAAACTGCAAAAGAAGATTCCACAGTTCCCATAAATTATGTGGTTGGGGTGATGCTGCCCGTACCCGTTTCTCCAACTCAAACCACAAATGTTCGATAGCATTCATGTCCAGCAAATTTGAGGGCCATGGCAATAAATGGAATTCCTCATCATGTTCTAGGAACCATTCCTGAACTTTCTTCACAGTATGACATGGGGCATTGTCTTGTTGAAAGACACCATCTCCACCAGAGAATACAGTTGTCATAAAGGGGTGTACTTGGTCAGCCATGAAGTTCAGGTAGGTGACAGCTGTCAGTTTGCTCTACAGGGATAATTTGTCCAAGTGTTCCCCAAGAAAATATTGCCCAGACCATCATACTCCCTCCAGCCACCTGGATCCATCCCACAGTGCATCCAGGTGAGAAGGCTTCCATGGGTAAACATTGCACGAGCTCATCCATCCACATGGTGTAATAGAAAATGTGATTTGTCTGACCATGTCACCCTCTTCCAGTTTTGTATGGCCCAATGTCGGTGATTACATGCCCACTGCAAGCATTGACAATGGTGAACAGCTGTGAACATAGGCACACAAATGAGCCTGTGGCTGCGGCGACCCATATCCAAGAGCTTATGATGAACTGTGTGTTCAGATATATTGGGCCCTTTACCACAATTGAAATTATGGGTAATGTCAGCCAGAGTAGCCCTCCTGTTGCGGACAAGACGAGATAGCCTGTGCTGACCTCTGGCATCAATGAAGAGTGGTCAGCCCACACCTTGTTGATGGCTCAAAGTGTCACCTGTTTTGGACCATCTTTGATAGGTACTGACTACTGCATAACACGAGCAGCTTACCAGCATCGCTGTTTCAGAGATGCTCTTACCAAGGTGTCTTGCCATAATGATCTGGCCTTTGTTGAAATCAGATAAATCCTTTGCTTTTCCCACGTTGAGACGAAACGAAATACTGCCTGCGAGAACTGCGACCCAGGTATTATATATATCATTTACGACCTTGGCATGTGACACTGATTGACTGATCTTTGCATAACACAGAGATGGTTTTAATGTATTAGCTGATCGGTGTATATGGTTACATGGTTTATGTGATGCCATACTGGAGAAAGATTCAAACCTTACTATCTGTCTGTTACTGAGAAGTAACCATTCATTTTGCAGCACAGTGAAAAGATATTTTACTGAAAATGGGATTCAGTATTAAACTGCGGCCTGCACAACCATATGATTTCCATCCAACTGAAATAGACAAAGGCGACAAAAAAGTGGCCTTAATTGAGGCAGTGATCAGTTCATATCATTACTTATAATGAAGTGAGAAAGCTTGTTGATATTATATCAAAGAGGTATGCAATGGCGATTAAAAAAAAAGTCACTCAATGAAATATTATTCGTTTGAACATTTATACCACCATCCTTATTTACTTTGTGATTTACAGGCTGCACTAACTAATTTCACAGATCACTCTGAAATTTATGATTTGGAAATGATATTGTCTTTCATAACATTTAAAAATTAATATAAATCAAGATCTATTCATGATATTGGGACTCTGCCAAAATATTTTGAATTTAGTATTAAATTTACATTCTGAATATACATAGAGAGGAAGTCTGGTGTATTACAACAAATTTCTATTTATAACTCACAGAGCTGTGAAAAAAAAGTTCATTTGCAAAGATGTTGACTAACTTTTTTTTTAACCTAATTAATATACTTATAAATGATAAACCAACATAAAAAAAGTTGCTATGTTACTGTTCTTAGCTAAATATTAAATCATCTTGCACCAGCAACTGAATACAAAGACATGATATACTGTGAGCCTGATTTAGACATTGAGGGTGGTGGTGTGAAATAACCTTACTTATAAATTTAATAAGCAAAAAAGATTTTACCAAAAGAAAAGGCCAATTTTTCTATGTTTTTTTATATTTAAAGATTTGTAATTTGTCATTGCCATTCCATGACTGAGTGGTTAGCATGCTTGGCTACTGATCTAAGGGACCTAGGTTCGAGCCCCAGGTAAGGCATAAATGTTCGTGTTGTTTTTCTGTTGAGGTCCTGCCATCCTCACAGACCTTCTACAATGGCATATAAACTGACAGGCCCCTGTGAGACCTCTGTGGCAAACAGCTGCTTGAGGGGGTATTTACTTCTTTTAATTTGTCATTCTTTTTGTATGTAACTTAAAATATTTCTCTTCATTATTTACTTCAGAATAAGATTTGAAGTTGATTTACTTAATAAAAAAGTAGCCTTTTAAGTTAATGTTAATTTATTCATATATAATAAATACAGGGTGTTTTATAAAGTAATTATCCATTTCTATGAACAAACCTTTTAATAACTCTCTTTGTGTTACAAATGAATCAAAAACATGAAAACAACAAAACATTAATACGATTCAACATGACCCTTGCATGTCAACACACAAATTCCAACGTTCAGTGGTAGCACAGTAAACCCTTTCCAAATATGAGGTGTAATCTTAGCCACTGCAGTTGTGATCTGCTCCTTCAAATTGATTAATGCTGTTAATCTTCACCTTGTACACCTCTGATTTGATATAACCCCACACAAAAAAAATCTAGAGGTGTGAGGTCAGGTGACCTTGGAGCCCAAAATCTGACGGAACCTCTTCCGATCCACCTACCCGGAAAGATTTCATATAGGTAGTCATGGACAATTTTTGCAAAATGGGGTGGTGCCCCCATCTTGTTGGAAGACAACAGTGTCGATAATTCCATCATACACAAGTTGCAGGACCAAAAAGATCTCCAGCATATCCTGGTAAGTTGCCAGTAAATGTGTTCTCAGAAAAACCATTTGCATTACACCAAACTCCCTGTTTAGTCTCCTTGTTGATACACGAGTGCTATGATTGATTGCATCCTTGATGCATTGTACAGTTTCTGGTGATACTGGAGGTTGACCAGAACATTTCTCATCATGAACACTCCCTGTCCTCCGAAATTGTTCACCAGGGATCTGATTGCTGCCCTTGTTGGCAGTGGTTTATGGAATTTACTAGTAAACTCTTGTCTCACCCCTTCAAAAGACACACCTCAGAGATGTGTCTCAACTACTGCTATTCTTTCTTTAGTAGTCAGCATGATTAACAAAACCTGGAACAGAAAATGGTCAGTCAGTGTTTTCAGGAAAATGGATAGTTACTTTATAAATACCCTGTATATATCTGGCTTGTAAGGCAAGGGTACCCAATTTGGATGCCATTTGAAAAACTTTGGTTTTTCATTATTTCTTGTTTTTTTTTTTTGATTTTGGATAAAAACATTTTCTGTTTTACTGTATACATTAAAGCTTATATTATTGAATCAACAACCAACACTGCTTTTTTATTTCAAAGTGGAGCAACTATTTCAGATCCATTACATGACTCATTCCTAAAATTGTAGAAAACAGTTTGAAAGATTGCAAATTTACTCATTGGCAAAAATTTCTGAAATTAGACAATGATTTTATGAACAACATAGAGAAAAATTAACCTATATTAAATTTTTATTCTCAACATATTTAGCAAATCTACTTTCTGAAAAATAAAAATTAAATTGCAAAATGTTCAATGAAAAACTTTATATGTACCACTTTACATAATATTAAATAAACAAAATTAAAAGGATATTCCTAGCAAGAATCTGATCAGACATTATTTGGAATTTATCTTGCATCTGCTGAAGTAGAGTTTGAACCTGAAGTATAAATACATAAAAATATTACACACACATATATATACAATAACTCTAGAGATAAACAGTAATATAAACAATATTTGCTTTTAAATATTACAGTTAAATTTGCAACATAAAATTTAAATTTTCCTTTTTTATAATCTAATTTGTTTGGTTTGCTGAATTATTTGCAAATGTAAAAAAAAAAAACTGTAGGTTCATGCCGATTTTCTATGTAATACATACTCATCCTATCTAAATCATTCTGATATTTCTATGCTAAGTAATATTTATAACAAAATGTTTTATACTGAATGAAATCATCCCTTGCATCTTCCTACATAAAGGATTTACACACATCATTTTCACTCTCATAGAATCATCATCATCATCAGAGTTTGTAATATCATCATTAAAGTCACTCAGTCAATACATCTTAATATTATCTGTTGCCAAACACTTCTTACTACTTAACACCATGGGAAAAACCTAGGGAAATCACAGCTGATTATGTTACAAAAACAACCATTAAAAAGATCCTATCCCTAAACAGACCATTGCAAGCTTGAGACCTATAACTGCCCCTGGGTGAAGTCAATGCAATGGATGCTAAGACTGAAGTCCTGCATCTACCAGTCTCCTGGCAATTATTCTACTCATGATGGGAATTTCCATTGCAGAAAGTTCATCAAATGGTAGCTGCACTTATGGTTGGTCTGCTGCCACCTACTAATGAACCAAGCAATTCACCCATGTTGGGAGTCTGACAGTGCCTAATCCTGTGTGAAATCTCTGAGTACCTTTTGAGAAGATTAATACCAACAACATCCAACTGCCCTTGCATTGCAGCCCATGTGTGCCACAATGTGGCAAGTAGACTATCCAGCTTCATTCATTCTACAGTTTGACCATGTTGGCCGATATGGGTGGAGAAATGATCATTGTGATTTATTCTAAATTTTGTCCTCGATATCTACTATCAACACTTTTTCATAGTTTGCTGCATACAACTACTGGACTATTTGGCTTAGCCATTATGCTTTGTCTTGTGATCTCCACAGATACCATGTGTTTGTCATGTAGACTTAATCATTTGCATATATCACTGCCCTATATTCACATGCTGATTTGCATGCAAATCTGTCCACTCCTTCTGGGTGGTGCAATTTCAATGCCACAGAGTGTATATGAGATATTAACTCTACCAAAGTCCTACCTGTTAAAAAAGTTATCTTACAAAAGATTAAGAAAATGGATGGATTGGATGGATGGATCAGTGTTTTTTCCACTAATGTGACATCAATCTCCCATGATTGCTGCATCTGGAGTTGGTGCCATCTATGATCGGGAAAGTCAACTATTTCTGTATTAATGTTCTGTCTGTATTCATGTAATAATGTTGCACTGAGTAAGATGTTAATAAATAATGCTATTAGCAATAAATAAATAATATCCACAGAATTATCTGTTGACTTTGAAATCAATAAACAGTTTTGTAGAAAAAAAGTTATACCAATATGCAGGATTTCAGTCAGCGTCTCTCCAGATACATGTCTTAGTGGTCTCAGACCACTAAACATTTAGCACATTTAGTTTAGTTGGGGTTAAAAAAAATGATGAAAATTTAAAAACAGAGATATAAATTTTTTTATTCTTTTTTTAAAGAAAATTACAAGGTTTTACCATATATTTTGCATTTTAAATTCAGTAAAAATAAAAAAAAAATTACTTTTGCCATATTTTCTGAAGCATTTCACTACTTTAATATATGTGAATCATAATATACTGCTCACAAAAATTAGGGGATATTTCAAAATGAATATGAAGTGATAAAATATTCCCTAATTTTTGTGAGCAGTATATTTATATCATTAATTAAATCTTTCATTTTTTTTTTGCAAAATTATTTGGTCATTTAAGCACACAATGTACAATACCAATTTTTTCCTAATTGGCAAATTATAAAACTAAGATGGTAGTATTACAAAAATTTATTTTGCTTTAAAACAAGATTATTTAAATAAACACTGAAAAATAAATAACTAAAAAGGGATAAAGAGCTATAAAAATTAAATAAAAATATTTCAAAGCAATTATAGTTTACTTTAATCTCTGAAATTCGAGACTGAACTCTTCCAGTTCAATTTGCATTATATACTGACTAATATAGAAAAGTTGAACTTTCTGAAAATGGCAAAAACTTGACTTAAAAATTACAAATTCTAAATGCTAGTTATGAAATTACTTCAATTAAAAATAGTACTAAAAAGTCCTACCATTTAAAAATTATTATTATTTTTTGTTATAATGTCCTAATCAGATGTCTCTTAAAGCAACTCCATTCATTGGATGGGACATTAAGCCACAACCCCATGTGCAGGAGAGCCATACCCTGTGCACATTAAAGAACATGCTGAGGCAGATTCTTGAGAAAGGTTTAGATTTGATTACATTGAGAATGCTTAGATTTGATTACATTGAGAATGTTTGGATTTGATTAGAATGTTAGATTCAGAAACCTGTGGTTACTAGCTTTATAGTTTTGAAAAAGACTTTTGACTCCATTGATCATCATAATTTGGGTTGATCATTAGCTCATATGGAATACCTGGAAAATTGATTAGCATAATGAAAGCTCTCTATAATAACACTGAGTCATGTGAGATTTGGTAAGGCTTGTAGTGATTGGTTTAGCATTGCTAGATAAGGGTGCATTTTATCTCTTTAGTTTGGTTATTGATTATGTTATGCAGAATTATTTGCAAGGGGAAAATTTGGGCCCCAAATGGTCTAGAAATTTCAAAATGTCTGATTTGAATTATGTGGGTGATTTGGCACTATTGGTTAATGATGAAATGAATTGTTTCATTAGAGCAGTTGAAGAGACTGGCAATAGATGAGGGTTTGGTTGTTTTACATCTGAGCATCACTTTTCTGCACACCATGGGCTAAATGACCAGGTCACAAGGGCTCTGAAGGCTCAGAGAAGGTTGGGGGAGGGTACCCACTGGAACAGCTGTTGGGAG
>JAWZYU010000543.1:0-109000 GCA_038380435.1 Ryuthela nishihirai
ATGCAAATCGGTTCATATCTCTATTCTTTCGTACACAAATGTTAAAAGATTTCATGTAGCTGCTAAGAAACAGTAAAAAAGTGATTTTCCGCATTTAACCATCTATCGGGTAGAGGAATCCTCAAAACTAAGTAACAATACTAGAAAAATCACTATCCATAACATTTACATTCATGTATTTCTTGTTGCGAGGCATCTGACCGAAACGTTAGCATTCATTACCTCAAAACAGATAAGACCGAATGCGGCGTCTTGAAAAACACCGAGAAGGCTAGTAACCACGGTTTAACCATTCATTTTTTAAGTATTAGGACGTTCATGTTACAATTTCTTGCAACAACGTTCATTTCTGGTAAAGATGCATGTCAGCACATTCACTTTACGTGTGTGATTTCAATCGTGTGTGAACCAGGCATTCAGTTGAGAAGAGTATGTGAATCAGTCACTTCAGAATACTAACACCTTTGCGCGCTCACTGAAACTACCTCCTTCTTGTGTCTCTCCATATACTATTCTTATGAGCACAAAAGATAGGATGTTTCACTACAATCTAACACGGAGATGTCTGTTTAGTTATTTTTTCCTCCTATTTCTACACCAGTGTGGAAGTCTTAGAACAAGTGGTTAGCACACGTTTTTAATATGTATCTTGTTTAGAAATCTGAAAGAACACTGTCTATGGAACATTACCCCCTTGCAAGCTAGTACTAATTACTTCACGATTCTGAGGGACGAAGGTTGTAATCGTTGGCGGATATTTTTCAGAATATGTAATCAACCATAGTGTTCGGATATTTGATCCATAGTAAGACATGAACGTTGTTTACCTCCCATCGACAATCCCTTCTACGGATCGTATGAGAGATAACTGTTACGACAATTAGCAGGGTGAAGTCGTATTTGTTTTTAAAAGCAGAGACACACTAATTACCGACTAGCTAGAGAACGATATATTAACCTGCTAAAGTTTGATTTTAACGATCAGATATACCATCACTTTTTTAGTTCATACTAATATTCCAACTTTTAAAGGAAATATTGTCTCGTTATAAGCGATTACATGCACACTCTATACTTTAAATCTATAGAGACAGCGATCACTAAACATGGAACACATCTGTGAAATATCACAACATTTTTGTTTTTAACGCACGGTCTACTAAGCTAGCTTTGGTTTCATTATGAGTGTGTTTTTTAAGATACTTTTGAAATACTCTGTTAATGAATTCAACCCCCCTTATCTGTTTGTAATTTCAGAGATATTCTGAAAGGTTTTTGTGATCAAAAGCTCCCACGATTTCCGTTTTAAAGGAGCACCACATGCATATTTCGAAAGCACGTCTATACAGGCTCGTAAATATTTGTAGACGTCATCATGTTTACTAAGAGATGGCAAATCTACCAGATCTCGACCAATGGGATGGAGTTACAGGGACACGTCACAGGTTTAAGGTATAAGTATTACCCTTCGACGGGGCTGTAAGGCATTATTTTTTCCAGTATCGACTTGCTATGGCTTGTGCTAAACGTTCCCTGACCGATGGTGATCTTCCTGCGAAGCGACTTGCTGTTAGAGATGATGATAGCCATATGTTTCAACTCGGATCGGATTTGTTTGCGAGCGTTTGTGAATATCGGTCATATCCTAAAGTGCACATACGTGTGTTCCAGAGTGACGACTCGTTAAAACTATATCCTACAAAGGACGGTGTGATGCTATCTGAAGAGCAGTGGCATGGACTGGTTTCGTATGCGTCTACAATCGTCGAAGCGTTCGAAGATGTCGAATACGGCGAGTATGAACTGGACGCTATGGTTTGCCTCGTCGTGCTCAAAGGTGGACACGGCGTGGTCATTAAAAAAAGCATCCCCCGTGACGGAGGACTTGTATTTTCGTCATCGGTTCGGCTCAGCATCGAACAGTGGCATCGGTTGACAGATTTATGCGATCCAATCACCTACAGTTTGATGGCTCTGAAGTTTGAAAACGGTAAATTTTGGAATGCAGTGCGGAAGGTGGAATTAGCGGCAAATCTTCCTCGAAGCCCACCATCTAACGATCGACCCCTTGAACAAGACAGCAGTGATTTCGTAAAGCTTATGGACTGTTTAAAGCGGACTTTGAAAACAGATCTCCGAAAAGAACTGTTTACGCTGCTACGTAAGAACTGTTTCGGGTGTGAAGTGGATCATCCGAGTCAACTTCGCCATTCGTGCCTCACCATAAACGCTGAATCAGCTTACGATTATTTCCCCGAAGTGGTAAGAAACGTTAATCTAACTGATATTGCCGTAAGTTTTGTGGAAGAATCATGTATCGAACTAAATCGTCCTGCTAATGTCGCGTTTATGTCTAAATTGAACTTTGCAACAGTACTAAAAGAGGTGCACGGTGAACTGGTATGTACGAACTAAATATTAATGTGACCTTAATGTAAATAAATATGAATGTCTCTGATATTTTTGTCAATGTGATTTCTTTTGTATAGTTAACGGGGATTTTAAGGTCAGCCTTAGAAGTGTTAATATTGTTCTCTGTATCAAGACCTCGCACAGCTAGCAAGCTATGTTGGGTCGAATGTTTTATATCAGGTGTAAAAGAAAGGGATGGGAAACCAAAGCTAGCTTAGTAGACCGTGCGTTAAAAACAAAAATGTTGTGATATTTCACAGATGTGTTCCATGTTTAGTGATCGCTGTCTCTATAGATTTAAAGTATAGAGTGTGCATGTAATCGCTTATAACGAGACAATATTTCCTTTAAAAGTTGGAATATTAGTATGAACTAAAAAAGTGATGGTATATCTGATCGTTAAAATCAAACTTTAGCAGGTTAATATATCGTTCTCTAGCTAGTCGGTAATTAGTGTGTCTCTGCTTTTAAAAACAAATACGACTTCACCCTGCTAATTGTCGTAACAGTTATCTCTCATACGATCCGTAGAAGGGATTGTCGATGGGAGGTAAACAACGTTCATGTCTTACTATGGATCAAATATCCGAACACTATGGTTGATTACATATTCTGAAAAATATCCGCCAACGATTACAACCTTCGTCCCTCAGAATCGTGAAGTAATTAGTACTAGCTTGCAAGGGGGTAATGTTCCATAGACAGTGTTCTTTCAGATTTCTAAACAAGATACATATTAAAAACGTGTGCTAACCACTTGTTCTAAGACTTCCACACTGGTGTAGAAATAGGAGGAAAAAATAACTAAACAGACATCTCCGTGTTAGATTGTAGTGAAACATCCTATCTTTTGTGCTCATAAGAATAGTATATGGAGAGACACAAGAAGGAGGTAGTTTCAGTGAGCGCGCAAAGGTGTTAGTATTCTGAAGTGACTGATTCACATACTCTTCTCAACTGAATGCCTGGTTCACACACGATTGAAATCACACACGTAAAGTGAATGTGCCGACATGCATCTTTACCAGAAATGAACGTTGTTGCAAGAAATTGTAACATGAACGTCCTAATACTTAAAAAATGAATGGTTAAACCGTGGTTACTAGCCTTCTCGGTGTTTTTCAAGACGCCGCATTCGGTCTTATCTGTTTTGAGGTAATGAATGCTAACGTTTCGGTCAGATGCCTCGCAACAAGAAATACATGAATGTAAATGTTATGGATAGTGATTTTTCTAGTATTGTTACTTAGTTTTGAGGATTCCTCTACCCGATAGATGGTTAAATGCGGAAAATCACTTTTTTACTGTTTCTTAGCAGCTACATGAAATCTTTTAACATTTGTGTACGAAAGAATAGAGATATGAACCGATTTGCATTCGCCTTGTACCGGTTCTGCTAGTACGAGCAATAACATCGGTGCAAGCACTGGTCCAACCCTTGACATAGGTTGAGCAAGCTCAAAAAACTCCGTTGAACTACAAAAATAAGATTAATATCGGTTCGGGGAACGCTTAGAATCGCGAGGTGTTATGGTATGTAGAGGCGTAATGCTCCATAGACAGTGTTGAAATAGGGAAAAATAACTAAGCAGACATCTCCGTGTTATGTTGTAGAGAAACATCTTATCTTTTGTCGAAAGACTTGTGTTTGCAGCGTGCGCAAACGTACCTTGGTGAGAAATTAGTTTAACCTTATGCCCGACAGCTCAGTGTCTGAATCTTAATTCGACGACACAAGAGGGTTACGAAAAAACTCAAGTGAAACTGGTTTTAGATATAATTTGCTCTCGAGAGTTTTTTCCTAATTGCAAAGGGGGTAGGCGGGAAGTCAGTGAACGCAAAGCTAAGTCGCATCTGGCTTCCCCAACTTTTCACGGAAATACTATAAACAAAAGCACCTGTTCAGATTGTCTTTCGTTCGAGTCATATTTCATGCCGTCAGCATTGACTGTTCACGCTTTCCCCCTCACACTTTAGGAAATGGAAGCTTCGTTCATGTAAGAGTGCATTCGACATATCTTTAAAAAAATATGCAACTAGCTGTCTTAACAGTTATCATTCACACGACATAGGCGTTCGGTAACATTCGTGTCTTACTATGGATCTCAAACCTTGACTTTGTTAGAAGTAACTAACCTACTGTCTATGGCCGGAGTGGGCAATTGTTTTCATACACTTCGTATGTATATTGACGTGGCCGTCCTAATGGAAAATACGAGACGAATCTTCGGTCGCGCTCGGGGAGGATTTTTCTGTCTTGGCGGAGAACAAAAAAACTCTTAGCGGGCCGAATGCGACCTACGGGTCGCTATTCACCCGTCCCTGGTCTATGGGAGCAGATGCTGACTATCGTAACTTGTGATTGTATCGGCTATGGTAAAGTATTGGGTAGACTATTGTGAGATTTTCGTCGTGATTCTTTAGCATTAATAAATTACGAATACGGAATCACTTAAAATCGATTTTATTTTCGTAATATAATTATCTACTTTGGGCGTATGATTTATTAGAAAGATTGGGAGGGTGAATCCGTGGTGAACTCTCTTGTGAACGCATACCTAATGAGTGTTTTACGAATCTGTGGAGTGCATCTGAAAATTAAAGCTCTGACACTGAAGCAAACTGAATTTTTCATTCTAAATGCTTACTCAGTCTATGGATAGTTTGTCGGGGTAATGACAAGTCTGATGTGTAGACATTTTGATTAATGAATGTGAGAAAAAGTCCTTGTGATCCGTCCAGAATTAACTCAGAAGATTGTGTGGCCAGACCTTTACAGATTTGATAATTTCTCGGGGGCTATGATAGTGAGCGATGGGTTCCTGTCTATATTACCGTTGTCAATCTCTGTACATAAGTCCATTCACTGTTTTAATGACTTTTTTAGTTCTTCATTGTCAATGGGATTTGTTTTTTAGTGTGGATCACCCTTTGCGGCGAAGTCACCAGTGTTCCACAGAAACGGTGTATTATTGCGGCTGGAAATAAAAAAAAAGATAGCATTCAACAGGGGCTGACCACCGCTCCTCCAGTGGCCTTTGTACGTTATCAGAGCGTCGTGCCGATCACATAGAGCGGGAGTGTCGAAACGAGGGTTGAAGCAGTAGGGTGGGGGGGGGGGGCGAACATTTCAGGCGCTGGTCAGAGCACATAGGGAAGAAGTATTTTCGTCTATCACTCCCGTTGCATATAAAATTTCATCGGATTAGCGTAGACAAGTTGGGAGCGATGCGCTCAAGTGAGACTTATTTTTTTTATAGTTGAAGTATTTGCTAAAACTAATGTCCCCCTACCCTCATCAACGTGTATTAGCGATGGAACTAAAGTTTTTACGCAACGTACTTTTAACATTCTTACTTTCTACCTCGTACAAAAAATATTTTTTTTCACTAGTAAATTGGGAATGGTGGGGGCCGCCTCTGGACTTTAAAAATTTCGAGTACTTAAACACGGATCAAGGGTGTGAGCGAGTTTTCACAATGTAAAGGCAGCGCTCCTGAAGCAGTACAGATCCAAGATTCATTCGTCAATAAAAGTGTGTGCTTCCCCGTTTGGAATAATTTCGTAGGGCTTAACCGTTTGTCATTGAAAAGTTGTCCGGGGTCCTCAATATTTTTCATCATGACATCAGATATTTTGTTTTCTTTTACCCATCGACATTTTTTATTTTCTGTGGAGCTATTACTGCGGGGTAGGGTTTCTTCTAGTAAAAAATGAAACAACCAGTAATCGCTAGGGCTAAAAGAAATAAGTGTTGGTTATAAAAAATACGTACATGAAAAGACTGTCGGTGTAAGATCTAAATTTTAAAAATGGAGAGGGATCCTGCCAGAATTAGACATCTACAGTAAAATGAACTCCGAAGATTGTACATTCAGACCTCTGTTCATCTTTTATAATTTTCGCAAGCATCGAGGGTTATGATAGAGAAAGCAAGCTTGAAGTGAGAACGTATAAGGATGTTAATACTATCGCCTAACAAAAGACGCCTGGGATATTGCTAAAGATTTTCGTATTTTTCCACGGAATTATACGGTGCACATCTTTTCTAATGTCCGAGGTCGAATCCTATTTTTCCTGAGTCGAACCATAACCTTTTAACTCATATTGGAACTAAAGTTTTTTACGGAAACGCATGAATTCTATTTTTAGCATTCCGCCACATAGATTTAGCACTTCTCCGAGGAGTCGGTCATAAGGTGTGTGAACTCGATTTTAAGTGATCTAATAAGGTTCCAGTTATATTTCATAACCTAAAGGACATCTGCAGAGAATCGGTATTAATCCCAATAATATGGAAAAAGCAACAATCTCCCTTTGAATTTCATAGATTCTATCAGCAGTCTATCAGCAGAAGAATTCCTTCTGTATTTCGAGAGGAAACAGTAATTATTTGACTTTCCCATTAGGTTTTCGGACGGACCCGCCACTCTTCTCAAAGACGCAGCATTCCACCGTTGACCTTTGCACACCACCCCACTTGTTGCTATGGTTCAGCAGATCACATGGGGATGAGTGTGCAAGGTGCCGAAACGGGTTAGAAGGTCGTCTCTCTTGTAAGCAGTAGGCGCGATCAGAGATACATGACAGTTAAGCGGTTTCGTTTGCTAAATTTTGGCTATCAGCCCCGTTGCATATATTTTTTCAGTGGATTAGTGGAGGTAAGTTGAGAGGGTGCGTGAAGCAATGTATTATTTTTATAGTCGAAGTTTTAAACTAATGTTCCCCTACTCCGTTAATATGCATTCATGATGAAAGTTTTTTTAGCATTCTTACTTTCTATAACATTCTACCTCGTACAAAAAGTTATTTTTTACCCGATTTCATCAGCGTGATGAGATATACGCTCGCACGCAAACGATGGGAGAGACGATTTTTCTTCGGTGTTGCGTTACTGCGTGGAAACACAGATATCTGACGGCACCAACCCGATGGAGACTAATACGCTCAACTCTTGAAGGTTTAGGGACGCATAATTTCAAAAGTCTACATGCGGTGCATTGAAACCTATCATAAAGGGTTGTGCAGAGAACCGTCTCCGGACTTGGGAAAATATCGAGTCCGAAATCCACGATAAAGAGTGCCCGTGAGTTTCCTCGATGTAAGACAGCGCTCCTGAAGCAGCACAGATTCATTCGTCAATTTGATTCCCCGTTTGGAATTTTTTATTTTCGTAGGACTTAACCATCTGTCAGTGAAACGCTGTCCGGGGTGAGGATCCGAACACGGAGTCTATTAGGTCGATCCTATCACTCCTCAATATTTTTCATCACGACGAATAAAATCAGATTTTTTACCCATCGGCATTTTCTGCGGGACAGTCTTTTAAAAATAGTTACTGTGGATAGATCTAGTAAGCGACAGTCACGGAGTTAAAAGAAATAAGTCTTACTGAAACGGACTTAAAATACGTGGGTTATAAAAATACGTATATTAATGTGAAAGGACTATCGGTTTTTGGTGTAAGAAATACATAGAAAAAGCTAGTTATAAAGAATGCTAGGTTAAAAATAATCTGAAATGTCTGACCCGTTCGACACGCATCTAAGCCACAGCAAGTACAAGGTATAGTCCGGGAACCCATGACAGTCGGACGGAATCCACCCAGCGAGGGACGAATTTTTTTTTTTTTTCCGGTGAAACGCCTCTACAGAAAACCGATTTTAATAAAGGTGAGGAATATTTTAATCAGTGCTTAATTACTAGGGAGTTGATTAACGGAGTTTGAAAATTTTTCCACTGCAGACGGGTGTTCTAAAAGCAGATTTAACATGCCCTACGAATAATTTAAACCATTATTAATTTCACTCTATGGAAACAGTAAGAGTAAAATGAGTTTCAACTGTAGGATGATTTTTAATAGAGGTAAGGGAATTTTGTATCATTCCTTTCTGTACAATTATTCTAAGACCAGTCAATCGTTCCATGCAATTATTCTGAGACTTGCATCAGCCGAGTGAAGGAGTGGGGGCTTAAAATGGTCAACCAGAGGGTTTTTCATAAGGGGGAGGGCTTAAAATATAGGTAGGTCGACCGTGGGGTCCGAAAACGAGAAATTAGAGTGAAAATAAAGGGGTTTTTGGGAAAATAGTACTTCTCCCTGTCAACAGATGGCGCCAGGAGGGTTTTTAATAAGGGGGAGGGCTTAAAATATAGGTAGGTCGACCGTGGGGTCCGAAAACGAGAAATTAGACTTAAAATAAAGGGGTTTTTGGGAAAATAGTACTTCTCCCTGTCAACAGATGGCGCCAGGAGGGTTTTTAATAAGGGGGAGGGCTTAAAATATAGGTAGGTCGACCGTGGGGTCCGAAAACGAGAAATTAGACTTAAAATAAAGGGTTTTTTGGGAAAATAGTACTTCTCCCTGTCAACAGATGGCGCCAGGAGGGTTTTTAATAAGGGGGAGGGCTTAAAATATAGGTAGGTCGACCGGGGGGTCCGAAAACGAGAAATTAGAGTGAAAATAAAGGGTTTTTGGGAAAATAGTACTTCTCACTGTCAACAGATGGCGCCACTGAGGGGGAAAGGGGGTTTAATAAAGGGGGAGGAATTATTAATTATTAATAAAGGGGGCGTGGCCTGTTACGTAATGATTATGTAATGATTACGTCATGTTACGTAATGTTACGTCATAGGGGCGTGGCCTGTTACGTCATAGGGGGCGTGGCCTGTTACGTCATGGGGGTCGATGACGTTATAGGGGGGGGGGAAAGCACTGTGCAAAGGGGGTTCGGTGGGTTGGCAACAAACTACTAATAGGTATTACTGAAACAGTAAAATTAGCATCTTCCAAATTCTCCCCATAGCTTCAATAGTACTCTCTATAATGGTGGAAAAAGATGAAAAATGGAAAACTTAGTGAATATTTCAGATGGTCGATTTATCGTAGAAACTTGAAATTTTGATGGTGGAGTGCGAGTGGCAATAGGTTTACATTAAGAAAAAATATTTTAACCCTTATCACCTCACCGTTGGGGTGGCACCGGCTCCGTCGGTAGCGCGCCAGACTCGTAACTGCACATCCCAGGTATCATGTCCTTCGAATTTTATATTTATTTATTCATTGTATATTTTCGTTGGCCGTCCCATGGCCGAGTGGTTAGCGCGCTTGGTTACTGATCTAAGGGACCTGGGTTCGAGCCCCGGGTAAGGCATGGATGTATGTGTCGTTTTTCTGCTGAAGTCCTGCCATCCTCTCAGATCTTCTACTTTGGCAAATAAACTGACCGGCTCCTGTCAGACCTCTGTGGCTAGCAGCTGCTTGAGGGGGTATTTTTGTTATATTTTATTATTGTATATATTTTTATGTGTTCTTTGAAATGTTTGTGCTGGGATGACTCACTGTTGTTGTTTTCGGGTCTGAAGCTGCTCCGTGCAAGGGTAACGAATGCCAGCAGTTGTCGATGGACGTTAATGACCGCCTAGGGCGTTACTAGTACAGCGAGAAGGCTAGGCGGGAGATTTGAAAGCTTTAGTCTTGGTGCAAGCACGTTGAACGAAATGTCGTGTCAGCAAGCATCGGAAGGACGCCGCCCATACTCAAAAGAAAGTTTTGAAGAAAACCCTTGAAGTGAGGGTGCGATTCAAAGGTGGAATCTAGATTCTTGGAGAATCTGTCTTTCTATTTTTGTGGTTCAAGAGGAACCGCAGTGTAGGCAAAGGTTGGTTAGCCTTTCGCCGTGTTTTTGAGGTCTGTAAAGCGAGAATTCGCAGAGTGTGCGATTCTCCACTTCAGTATTATTGTTTGCATCAGTGAAGCAGCAAAGGCCCACGGAGTGGAGCTCATTCCCAGCACGTAGCTGTACATATTATAAAAAAAGGTGTCGTCCCTTTCTACTCTCGTGCAGTTAATTGATGGACAGTTCATATTCTTCATTCAACACCAGTTCCTTCAAAGTCATACAGTGTCACTGGCGTAAAATCCCGCGAATCTGTGAATTCACCGAAGTGAATTAAGAAGCAATTACATCGTCCCTCTCACCTGTGTGGACTGGGTCACGACATCTGTCATAGTCCTACAGGATCCGAACACCAGGGTCATCACATCTGTCACAGTCTGACAGGATCCGAACGCAAGGGTAATCACATCTCTAGGTTAGTGTTCCATCTGGGCCACCGTTGAGATTTATCTTCGCAAAATCTTCCTCCTTGCCTCCGGGGCTCAGTCGGTAGCGCGCCAGGCTCGTAATCTGCAGTTCCCAAGTTCGAGTCCCAGATGGGTCAGCGTTGAGATTTATCTCCGCAAAACTCCCCGCCCTGCCCACGGTCAGTAGGGGACACCGATGGGCTTGGAAAGGTCACCGTCCGTCGGATGGGTTGTTAAGCCGTGTCCCCGTATGCGGGAGAGCCATATACTGTGCACGTTAAAGATCACGATGGATGGCCTTGACGGGAGGCTACCATCTGTCTCCCAACAGCTGTTCCAACCTTCTCTGAGCCTTCGGGGTCCATGTGACCTGGCCATTTAGCCCATTGTGTGCAAAAAAGTGCCGCTCAGAGGTAAAACAATCCAACCCAACCTTGTCCTCGGTCAGTAGGGGGTACCGATGGACTTGGAAAGGCCGTCGTCCATTGGATGGGACGTAAAGCCATGGCTCAATGTGATAAAAAGCCATATCCTCTGCACATTAAAGAACACGCTGGATGAACTTGACGGGAGGCTGCCAACTGTCTCTTAATAGGTGTTCCAGTGGGTCCCCTCCCCCCAATCTTCTCTGAGCTTTAAGGAACTCTTGTGACCTGGCCATTTAGCCCATTGTGTGCAAAAACCGGCCGCTCAGAGATAAAACAACCCAAACCTTACTTTGAAGAATCGAACCTTTGTCAATAATATAAATTCACATTTTACCTGTTGACATTTATTTAATTCAAGGAATACTTTTGTGGGAAAAAAACAGGTTTGCTAATGAGTGGGATTCGAACCCAGGTCTTCCAGTTACATGCCAATTGCTCTAACCATTACACTATCATCACCTCCGTCATTTATCCAATAATTTAGTGAATGGGATTAATATTTATTGCGTAATTTAATGGGTTATTGACGCAATTGGTGAAAGATTAGTGGTTAGAGTTCTTTGCAGGTGACTGCGAGGCGTGGGTTCGAATCCCATTTAACGGCGAGTCTTCGTTTTTTCCACAATAGTATTTCTTGAAACTTTGTGTTTCTAAAGATAAATCATAAATTGCTTTTATGTTTAAGTGTTAATAAAATATTATGCATTTTCGAAGTCATCCATTACTTTAAATTTTCATTGTTACAGGAAAATAAAAAACTTCATTCTCTTTGAAAGCAAGCATCCCGTATTCACCAGAGTTTATATATTATTCTTCTACTTTAAAAATAGTTTAGTTAAACTTCATCCCCTTGCTTTAGAGTCCTTTCATTTCTATACATTTACTAATCATCCATTATATTTTCTCTAATGACTCTAAAGAAATCAATAAAAGTACTTCCAACATTTCACGTAAACTTTTCAATCCTGATGGCAATAATTCGTTTATTGCTGACGAAGCGTTTCTGTGTAAGAATAGCGAATTCCAGTCAGCAGTAATAAGAGTGTCCCCCTCGACGATAACGAAATTTCTAAAGCACTAAAAATAGCAGCAGAAGCAGGAAGGTCCCCAATAAATACAGTAATGGCTCGTTCCCATAACGTGACAATAATGACACTCTTGGATCAATGAACTTTCTGCCTCATAGTATCTTCATCTTTTATCCAAACCGTATTGCCGGTGTCAGTGATAAGTGCACTACCTGCATCCATTTTTCTTTGGATGGCAGTTCTAACAACTCTCTAGCGAATACCTCCTATGTGCTTTATAGATGTTTTTCTCCTTATGATGCAAGTGTGTGTAAATTAAAGGGACGCAACTCTGATGTTTTAAATTTTTAACTAAGACAGGAAGGGTATTAGGAAGATGAATGAAAGATTGGTAAATCGTTGACGTCAAAATGAAACATGGCGTTGCTATGGTTTCAAGAGAGAGGGAGAATAGGGTATAAATAAATTAATGTCTGAAAAGTAACAATATCACTGAGAGGGCATTAAACGAAAGAGAGAAGGAAGAATAAGACATTGAATAGAAAACTTTGGAAAGGATAAAACAAGAAGACGATTTCTTTGGGGGGTGGGGGAAGTGATGATAACATCTTTGTCCTCTGTTCTGGTTTTACGAACAAAAAATGACTGCGTTTAGTTGAATCGTTTTGAAAACCTTACAGATATTAGAGATTTGAAAAATTTATTTTGCACTGTTAACCATGTCATGCTCTCTTTGAAGTTATCTTTGGTTTGCAAGATAATCGGATATTCTTTTCTGTGAGAATCAAATCAATTCTTTGGTATTGCTGCCAATGGCGGTTAATAATAACTATTGTTTACGCATATATGAGACTTTGTAGGAATTTCAGACCATTAGAGTGAGCTTTCGGATGTTAAAATAGGTAGGGTGCTTGGATGGGAATTCTACGAAACTGTTTTCAGTCCTACATAAAGGATGAAAGTTTTTCGGTAGCCGAGTGGTTAACGTGTTTGGCTGGAGATTTTAGGAAACTGTTTCGAGTCCTACATAAAGGATAGAAGTTTCTCGGTGGCAGAATGGTTAGTGCTAGGCTGGAAATTCTAGGAAACTGTTTCTAGTCCTACATAAAGGATAGAAGTTTTTTGGTGGCAGAATGGTTAAAGTGCTAGGCTGGAGATTCTAGGAAACTGTTTCGAGTCCTACATAAAGGATAGAAGTTTCTCGGTGGCAGAATGGTTAAAGTGCTAGGCTGGAGATTCTAGGAAACTGTTTCGAGGCCTACGTAAAGGATAGAAGATTTTCGGTTGCTGAGTGGTTAACGTGCTTGACTGGAAATTCTAGGAAGCTGCTTTGAGTACTACATAAAGGATAGAAGTTTCTTGATGACTGAGTGGTTAACGTGCTTGGCTGAAGACTCTAGGAAACTGTTTCGAGTCCTACATAAAGGATAGAAGATTTTCAGTGGCCGAGTGGTTAACGTGCTTGACTGGAGATTTTAGGAAACTGTTTCGAGTCCTACATAAGGGAAGAAGTTTCTCGGTTGTAGAATGGTTAAAGTGCTTGTCTGGAGATTTTAGAAAACTCTTTCGAGTGCTACATAAAGAATAGAAGTTTCTCGGTAGCTGAGTAGTTGACTACTCTTTCATAGGGACTGGGTTTCGTGCTCTGGGTAAGATATCTGCTGAGATTTCCCAGCAGGATGATATTACTTTATAGCAAATATTCTGTCTTTTTTTCCTATAGCAATCTCATACTTTTGCATAACGTGTTGTCTTTGGTGATGAAAAAAAATTGCATACAGAGCAACAGAATGAATAGAAACAGTAGTAACATAGTTAGTCCTTGGGTATATTTTCTGCCATCATATCGAAAGTTCCATATTGATTTTCTTCGATGCCCATTGCCTTTCATGCTCCTCTCTAGAAGCACTTTGGGGCGGGGGTGGCTCAGTCGGTAGCGCACCAGGCTCGTAATCTGTAGTTCCCAGGTTCGAGTCCCAGCTGGGTCAGCGTTGAGATTTATCTCCGCAAAATTCCCCGGCCTGCCCACGGTCAGTAGGGGACACCGATGGGCTTGGAAAGGCCGCCGTCCGTCGGATGGGACGTTAAGCCGTGGCCCCGTGTGCGGGAGAGCCATACCCTGTGCACGTTAAAGAACACCCTGGATGGCCTTGACGGGAGGCTACCATCTGTCTCCCAACCAGTGGTCCAGTGGGTCCCCTCCCCCAACTTTCTCTGAGCATTCGGGGTCCATGTGACCTGGCCATTTAGCCCATGGTGTGCAAAAAAGTGCCGCTCAGAGGTAAAACAACCCTACCCAATCCTAGAAGAACTTTAAAAAAAAAGATGTTCTTAGGGTGAAAGGAACGAACTTGAACGTAAGTAGTGACTTCCGCTCAATCAGTTCACGTGGAGTTTTAGAAACTGATGCTTCTCATTTTCGATTAATAGCGGCTTTATCGAGGGTTCGGATTATGTTGCGTTAAAACGTAAAGGAGGAACCATTTCGATGACGGTCAGTGGTGGAAAGCCATCTGACGGATGGAAGCGTGACAGTCACATAGAGAGGTTGCCAGATACTTGAATGTGTCGGAAAGTGCATTTCCACACTCTGGAGATGTTTTCAAAATACTGGAACATGCTTCAGAACAATGATCGTGCAGGTGTGCCACGAAATTTCGGATGATATTGCGGATGAAACGAAATTTAGAAACCATTTTGTTGCTACATTCTGCCACTGAGTTTTCATTTAATTTTTTTCCGTTTAATTGAAAACTTATACATATGAAATTTCAATGCTAAACCCAGATTTAATACGAAACATGCCCATAACATATACACGATGTACACACGAATTTCAATACACGTCAGAACTTCAACAGAATAGCTCTGCGTTTACAAACGACACCCCAGAAATGGCTATTATTGAAGGCAAACTGTGCATGCGCGCTACAGTAGCGTTGCCAACTTAAATTTTTAGTGTGCCGCTAAAATTCGCGAATAATATTAGTTATACCGTGAACAAAAAAAGCTTGAGAATTCCTGCTCTAGAAGAGCGATAGGCCCAGAGCAACAACAGTGCAATATGATCGTTTCCTGCCCCTAAAGCAAAAGATGATCGTTTCCTGCCCCTATAACTTTAAGGGACTCTTGTGACCTGGCCATTTAGCCCATTGTGTGCAAAAACCGGCTGCTCAGAGATAAAACAACCCAACCCTTACTTTGAAGAATCCTATAGCTTTAAGGGACTCTAGCCTTAAAGCTGTAGGATCTCTATCGCTTTAAGGACCTATAGCTTTAAGGGACTCTTGTGACAACAACAGTTCAAGATGATCGTTTCCTGCCCCTAACTGCAAGGCGCAATAGAATGATGTCAGTTCGCCAACTAGCATCGGAGGTGTCATCTGCCACAGGAAGGTCAGTATCCAGAGTAACTGTGTCCAGATGACTTCTCGAAACAGAGTTATATTCTAGAAGACCTGTAGTGTGCATACCTCTAACCTCAGCTCATCGATGGCAACGAACGGAATGAAGCAAGCAGTACCTCAATTGGATCAATGAGGACAGATTCTCTTTTCGGATTGGGTTGTTTTACCTCTGAATGACACTTTTTTGCCATTCAGAGCTAAATGGCCAGGTCACAAGGGCTAAATGGCCAGGTCACAAGGACCCCGAAGGCTCAGAGAAAGATGGGGGAGAGGACCCACTGGAACAGCTGTTGGGAGACAGATGGTAGCCTCCTGTCAAGGCCATCCAGCGTGTTCTTTAACGTGCACAGGGTATGGCTCTCCCGCACACGGGGCCACGGCTTAACGTCCCATCCGACGGACGGCGGCCTTTCCAAGCCCATCGGTGTCACCTACTGACCGTGGGCAGGGCGGGGAATTTTGCGGAGATAAATCTCAACGCTGACCCAGCTGGGACTCGAACCTGGGAAACTACAGATTACGAGCCTGGCGCGCTATCGACTGAGCCACCCCCGCCCCTCCAAAAAGGAAAACTGGATAATAGTTTCACTCTGTCGTCTGTCTGCCTGTCCGTCTGTAGACATCGAACTCTTTTGCTTATAGAAATAAAAGCTAAAAATTCTTTTTGTGTTGAATAGGTATTGATGAAATATACTGCTCACAAAAATTAGGGGATATTTCAAAATTAATATGAAGCGATAATATATCCCCCAATTTTTGTGAGCAGTATATTATGATTCGCACTTTGAAAACATTCCTATAGCTGTAATCGCGCCCTCTAACGGTGGAAAAATTTGAAAATTCAATAATTTCAGGTGAATATTTCAAACGATATGTTTATGCTAGAAATTTTAAATTTTGGTGGTGGAATGTGAAGGTCGAAAAATTTCTGTAGGCAACAATGGGTAGCAGGGGCAGAGGGCACTCTCCTAAGGGGGCAATGGGCCCCCTTAGCAGAGGGGGGGGGAAATGAATTTTTTCATTTTGAGAGAAAATTGTTTGTTTATGAGATTAATTAAATTTTTTTTTTGTCTTGGATAGGTATTGATGAAATATGATTTGCACTTTCCGAATCTTCCAGAAGCTATAATTCCTCTCTCTCTCATGCTGAAAAAATAGAAAATTATAAATTTTCAAGCAAATATTATAAATGATGTAATGCTAGAAATTTTAAATTCTTTTGGTGGAACTTGAAGGTCACGAAGTTTCCATTGGCAACAATGAGGTGACCTTATAGACCCAGGGGGAGAGGAAAGGCAACTTTTTTGGTTTAAGAGATAATTGTTTGTTCTTAGACGCAAACTAAAAATATTTTTTTTTGTGTTGACTAGGTTGGGTTGTTTTACCTCTGAGCGGCACTTTTTTGCACACCATGGGCTAAATGGCCAGGTCACATGGACCCCGAATGCTCAGAGAAGGTTGGGGGAGGGGACCCACTGGAACAGCTGTTGGGAGACAGATGGTAGCCTCCCGTCAAGGCCATCCAGTGTGTTCTTTAACGTGCACAAGGTATGGCTCTCCCGCACACGGTACCACGGCTTAACGTCCCATCCGACGGACGGCGGCCTTTACCAAGCCCATCGGTGTCCCCTACTGACCGTGGGCAGGGCGGGGAATTTTGCGGAGATAAATCCCAACGCTGACCCAGCTGGGACTCGACCTTGGGAACTAAAGATTACGAGCCTGGCGCGCTACCTACTGAGCCACCCCCGCCCCGTGTTGACTAGGTATTGATGAAATATTACATTTGGGAACCTTCCTTAGCGATAACTGCACTCTCTAAGGTGAGAAATTTGAAAATTTCTAATTTTTTTTTAGCGAATATTGCAAATGAAGCATTTATACTAGAAACCTGAAATTTTCGTGGTAGAATGTTAAAGCCATGGAGTTCCATTGGCAGCAATGAATTGACTCTTTGTGCCCCAGGATGGGTGGAAAGCGTAGCTGTTTTTTTTTCAAGAGACAATTGGAAAGCTCTGTTTTAATTGTTTGTTACTAATGAAATATCAGAATTTGCATTTTTTTTAAATCCTTAGGCAGTTTTATTTTATATCATTAGAGATCACTAAATATAGTAAGGGTGAAACTTTAACAAATGTTGGAAGTATAATTACGATTCCAGTATTATCCAGAGTCTGTTTAGGGGAGAAATCGAAAATTTCGGTGGTAGAAAGAATATCAAGAGATATACCTCTGATAGCAACAATATGCCCCCTTTTCTACGAAGGTGTATGAGAAAAAGCAACATTTTATATTTGAGGAATGGAAAACAAATACTTTTTATGTTCTATAATTCCTAATAAAATTCTACTATTTGCATTTTTCCTCATCATCCATTAGTTCGAACTAAAACTTTTAAGGAGTGAAGAAGTAGGTAAAGGAAAAACTTCATTCTCTTTGAAAACGAGATTCTCATATGCGCCAGAGGTGATACGCGTCCTTCTAGTTTTTATTTCAGTTCACGATCGTGCTTTACAATCCTTTTACGTAAATTTAAAGCAACCATCGCTGTCTGTTTAGGTAAATGTTTGACAATAGTGTATTTGCATGATGTGCAGTGGACAAACTTTACAATCGTAAAATGGACTAAGACTGCGGGTACATTCAGCTATGGAATGAAATCAGCCTTCTACCTAGATGACCAAGGCCTAAATCCACTTGAAGGACTTGCTAGCTTTGATCTGACTCCCCTGGTGCTTTTATGAATAATGCTGAAGTGGAAAGGATCTTTAGACAAATGAACCTATTCCAAAGCTAAGACCCGAAATGGATTGAAAACTAAAATCCATTTTCATTTTCGATCAGGTCTTAGACAATAAAAGAAACGCTGTAAGGGACTTTAAAATCCACATGCTATGCTGCATAAGATTGGTACCGTGGATTACTTATGCTTACTCAGCGGAGCATGGACTAGAGCTTCCAAGGGGGAGAAAGAACTTCTATTCGCCCGCTCCAATTTCATATTCTTACATCTGCGTTGTTAATTGAAAACTCATTTTTTGGCTGTGAATGTTTACACTTCATATAGTAAACACAATTTAGTAGGAATAAATCTGATTACGTTTCGTGACATTAACAAAGTAGCTTTAACGATGATTGAACACTTACAATGCACGAAGCTGCCATCCTCTCCTGAGTTGGACCTCATGCTTGCTCTCATAAATCATTTAGAGGCTTCTCTTGCCCGTGTCTGAAGGTCGTGAATACGAAAATTTCGTTTCTTTTTTAAGTGTGGGCTAACCTAAACGCTCAGAGGAATGCCTTTATTTTACTATGACTATAGATTTTCAGGAAAGATAGGATTGTTTCCTACCTTCTCTTATTCCATCGTCCTTGTCTGTCTAACATCACTGAAGCAGGAGTTGGAGGGCTCAAAAACATCACTCCTTAGCAGTGGCAATAGGCACATGTCAGCAGAACTGTCAATGACCAATGACTATATACGAAAACACTTAGAAGAGGTTACGAGGACCCCCACATAGCTGAGGAGAGGGTACGACTTTCATGGCTTCAGTGGCAGATATTGAGAGTCGAACCGACACGTTGTAGATCAGCAAGAATATTCTAGAAAGAAGCATCGATTATCAGCGTCTGTCATCTTTTATAGAGAGAAGTGTTCGATGTCTAGTTTTGTGAGTTCTTTCTTTTCCACTTTTCTCATTGGTCGCTCCCCTGGTCCAGTCAGTTGCTGTCAGGTATATTGGGGCTAATGGCGGTCTCCCAAAAATAGCATAGGCCTTAGTAGCATAGGCCAAAAATAGCAGGGCTTAGAATTTCGGGGCTAGTTTCTCACCGAGGTTTATGCATTTATAGTTCCTGGCAAATACGTGCAGTGGTCATAAAGAATTCAATTAAACAGAATCGAGAGGTTCATGTCTGTTTTCCCATCCATTAATTGGGGCATTTCTGCAGGTGCAGCTTTATTGGGGGGAGGCTTCTGTACTGTGAACTATCTCTTATGGGGGGGGAGGCATGTGCACTGTGAATCATTTCTTATATGGTGAGGAGTTCTGTTGAAGTACGGATGTGCCGAGGGCTTTACAACTCATTTATTACGCCTCTGAAAATCGACAATACGCTGCTAGAATTTATGGTGCAATAGGTGGACGATGGCCACACCTGCGGTCATCAACTGTACAAGTGTTTGTACAACTGTACAAACACTGTACAAGGTCAGTACATGCTCTCCGATTGTATAGAAAATATCGCCTCCTTCATGAACTGCAAGTGACTAAATTGTTCTCAGGTTCAGACTACATGATCGTGACGCCATTTCAAGTGGATAAGTTTGTGTCTGGAGATTAAAGAGTCGACGGACAGAGTCCGGACATATGAAGCCTACTGGACATGGTCACGGTAGTCTCTGTGCAGCCACCACATACCCAGGATTTAGTTTCGAGGTGAGTGAGTGAAAATCTTGTTTTGGTGGTCCGAGAATTCAGTTTCGGGGAGGTTTCGAGAATTTTGTTCTGAGGGTCCGAAAATTTGTTTTGGAGATCCGAAAATTTAGTTTTTGGAGGTCCGAGAATTCCGTTTCGGGTAGGCTCTGAGAATTTTGTTTTGGGGGTCCGAGAATTCAGTTTCGGGGAGGCTCCAAGAATTTTGTTTTGGGGTCCGAGAATTCAGTTTTAGGGAGGTTTCGATAATTTAGTTTTGGGGGCCCGAGAATTCAGTTTCGGTGAGGCTCAGAGAATTTTGTTTTGGGGGTCCGAGAATTTAGTTTCGGGGAGGCTCCAAGAATTTTGTTTTGGGGTCCGAGAATTCAGTTTTAGGGAGGCTTCGATAATTTTGTTTTGGGGGCGCGAGAATTCAGTTTTGGGGAGGCTCCGAGAATTTTGTTTTGGGGTCCGAGAATTCAGTTTCGGGGAGGCTCCGAGAATTTTGCTTTGGGGGTTTGCTTTCGGGGAGGCTCCGAGAAATAGCTTCGGGGTATAGAAATAGCTTCGGGAATAGCAGGGGGGCTGGATGATAATAAGACTGGAATAGGGTTTCCCATTCATTAAAATATTCCATCGAATATGAGAAGTTAAAATGATATTCTATATGGAACAATATTTTATGGTTTGTTTTTCTTTTAAATCCTATTTTAGTGTCGGGCATAATACAATGCTAAAATAGAATTATACAAAGACAAATATTTTGGGTTTAAAAACAGGTTTGAGATTTCATATAAGACGACCGGAACATTACAGGCTGATAAAGTAGCATTTCAATTTGAAATGATCGATTGTCTACGAAGGTATTACTTTTATAGGGATCTGCGCTACATATACTGTGACGTAACTGAAATAGTTTTGAACTTAATGTGCGCCGTTCATGTTCCTGCACATGTCCAATCTGTATTCCACTTTTTGCGATACACGATGTAGCATATCCGCTTATTACTTGTTCAATTGCTTCTCTTTTTCTGGCTTTCAAACGATTCAGGTGTCGAATTTTCTCCATTTAAATGTAATTCTTTACAAAGCCGCATTAGAAAAAGATCAAGGTGTGTCAAATCACCAATCCTTGGTGGTTGAAGAATTGGACTATCCCTAGAATCCATCTGCCAGGAAAAGTTGCACTAAGAACGTCTAGAGCATTTTTTGAGAAATGTGGCGGTGCTTCGCTTGCTGGAAAAATTATGATGGCCGTCTCTGAAATTGTTTGAGTGGGGAAATGTATAGGCACAGCATTCAATGTGATGCCTTTTTGTGTATTTGAGGACAATGCTTCCCGAAATTTCACCATTGTTTGCCGGACACTCTATATATCAGAGTAGGCCAAATTTAGAAAAAAAGAAACTAAAAAGGAAGGGAAAAGAATTTATCGGATCGATCCGCATAATTTGAAAGGGAGGGGGTGAAGAGATTGGAATTCCATTGAAATATAACATTTTCCATCCATTTCAGAGATCTTTAAACATTTCTTAAAAGAATGCAAGAAATAGATAAATGCAATAACTGTTGCCACCATTATCCTTATTAGCATTCTCAAGGGGGGTCTAATGCCCTATTGCATTTCCCTCCCCCCTAAAATCCGGGTTGTATTAGAGAATTTATTTGAGTTAGGGATTCCAACAACGCCAGATAAATCTGTACTTTCCCGGCCAAGAGTAAAGCTCTGTTAAACTTGAAAAAGGAAAATAATACCGACAACTAATATTTTTTTTCACGATTTGTTAAAAGGGCTACAGAAAAGAAAACACGCTGCTTTCTTTTCTGCTGACCAAAATGTTCATTCTTTGTTTCGAGATTTTGTTAAGCGATGAAAAAAAATTCTATCGTTTACATGGGCTAACAAATTAAAATGTTTTCTTTTCTCTTGTAAGCGTACTTTAATCATTAGATGTTTCTCTTGCTTGAGGAAGAGACAGCTGAGCGGAATTCGCTCTTTGTGTTACAGAGACATTTATTCTTTTTGGTTTACTTAGAAAAAGCACAGTAAGAAACGGGAAGCACTGCTGCACATACAAAGGTAACATATTGTAGCGAAAACCGAAAGCAAGAAATAATATATATTATTTCTTCTAAGTTTCATTCTGTTTGTTTTTTACCAAATGGTAGCAGATGTTTAATTTTTGCAACATATTATTTAATTAGTGACACGGAAATGCTTTCATATTTTTGTTCAGGCTTAAGACCTTTGGTGGCTTCAACCTTGCGATTATATTATTATTATTACTTTTTTTTTTTTGGTGGGGGGGGGAGGGTGGCTTAGTTGGTAGTGTGCCATGGTTGTAATCTGCAGTTTCCAGGCTCGAATCTCGCCTGGGCAGTGTTGAGATTTATCTCCGCAAAACTCCCGCCCTGCATTCGGTCAGTAGGTCACACTGATGGGCTGCTTGGAAAGGCCCCTGTCTGTGGGTCAAACCGTGGCTCCGTGTGAGGATGAGTCATACCCTGAAACGTTAAAGAACGCGCTGGATGGCCTTGTTAGGAGATTGTTACCTGTCTTCTGACAAATTTTCAGTGGGGTACCTTCCTCCAATCTTCTCCGAGCCCTTGGGGTCCTTGTGACCTGGCCATTTATCACTTTGTGTGCAAAAACGTACCGCTCAGAGGTAAAGTAACTCAACCCAACAATTCATTTTTCAGACTGAAAACAATGCGCAGGAAAATTTTTAAACATCTGAAAAATATAGTAAATATTTTGTTGCTTTAATCTGCGTAAAAGTTTGAGTAAGATTAGCACACGAAATTGACGATCAAGTGTAGGCACTAGAAAAGATTCTGGACTGAATTAAGCTCGGTTTCGAAATAATAGAGAATATCCTGCTCTGAAAGAAGCGGGGAGTGAAAAAGTAAATAAAGAATAATTTTGATTATGATTTCAAACTTTTAAATCAGTTAGATTGGATAAATGATCAGGCGACAAAGATCCTAAGGACTCAGAGAAGGTTGGGGGAAGAGGACTCACTGGAGAGCTGTTAGGTGACAAATAGAAGCATTCCGTCAAGTCAATCCAGAGCGTTTTTCAACGCTCTCGAGGCATATCTCTCCTGCACACGGCGTCACTTCTTAACGTCCATCAGAAGAAAGGCTGCCTTTCCAAGCCTATCGGTGTCCCTTTCTCACCGTGGACAGGGTGAGACTTTAGGGGGAGATAAATCTCAACCCTGGCACAATCGGAACTCTATCATGGGAACTGCAGATTACAAGCTTGGTGCGCTTATAGACTAATCCATTCTCGCCCACTTTGAGGAAGGCATAACTTAAGAAAAAAACCCATTCATATCTTATCTGGGGATAAAATAACCACTGAGAGGCTACTGAGAGTCGGCCACTTAGAGGGCATATTTTCAACATACGTATTGCTTATTAATATATATATGATTTTTTTTAGGACTACCAAGATTTTGGAATAATGTTTTTCTCTTTTTAACCGGAATAGTTTGACACCTAGAACCGATATCATTCTAAGACTTAGGAGTATTTGTGAAATTGCGTGAGGTCTTCAAAATAATATATTCTCTAAGGCAGTCTCTGTAAAACAGAAAAGCTCAAAAAAGTATCCGAACACCATGGTCGATTGCAGAATTCAGAAAAAATATCTGGCAACGATTTTTTTTAGAAATTAGTGATCTGGCAACCTTCGTGTCACGTGACACAGAGAGCTGTTTTTGCACGTTAAAGAACACGGTCGATGGCCTTGATGGGTGGCTACCATCTGTCTCCTAACAGTTTGTCCAGTGGGTTTCCTTCCCCCAACGTTTTCTGAGCCCTCGGGGTCCTTGTGACTTGGCCATTTAGTCTATGGTGTGCAAAAAAGTGCCGCTCAGGGGTAAAACAATCCAACTCATCAGTACACTCTTCAAAATATAGAAGGTTTCATTTCAGCTTCTTCTAGGGTGCAGAAGGAGCTGGAGCTTTGGATGATCGATACATTTTCTCTTTCTCTAGGAACTGCCGGAATGAATTATTAGCTGTCTTTACCATTCAGGTAAAAGCAGCACACCTTACACACGAGTAGCAGTAGCGTGAGAAAATTTATTATCTTCTGGCATGCGAATCGCACACGTGGCAGAGAATCGTTGAAACAGGGAAGCTTGGGAGCTCTATGGCTTCGGTGCACGAACTCGGTGTCGAGGAGTTACCATGGGGCACTCGTTTCTGTATATATAGAAGAAGATCGATTGGATGTTTTATGAAGAGAAGAGTGTGCCTCTGTTTTCCCCCTGTTGCGTTGATTAATAAAGTCAATGAGGTCCCTTAAATCTCATTTTTATTGCTTTGTACACGGAAAACATATTCTCTTGGTCAAATGATGTACGTTTTCTCCCTTAGAAGCAAAAAAATGAAACTTAGGATATAAAATAAAGTTTTTCTCTTCTTTGGAAGTTGTTGACATGCTCCTAAGAGTAATTAATCAATATGCTGAATATTGCTCAAGCTCTGTAAAATGTCTTCAAAATTCTGAGTTATTTTTAACACTTAGAGTACTTTTGTGAGCACAAATGGTTAAATGGCCAGGCCACAAGGATAGCAAGGTCTCAGAGTTCGGTCAGAGGAAATGGTTGCGTGAGTTGTTTCACTCCTCATCTGTACTATTTTGTGCACAAAATACGATAAATGGCGAGGTCAGAAGGACCCCAAATGCTAAAAGAAGGCTTGGGGGGAAGAACCCACTGAAGAGCTGTTAGGAGACATACGGAAGCCATCCATCAAGGCATGAAGCGTATTCTTTAACGTGCAGGGGCGGGGGTTGCTCAGTCGGTACCGCGCCAGGCTCGTAATCTGTAATTCCCAGGTTCGAGTCCCAGCTGGGTCAGCGTTGAGATTTATCTCGGCAAAATTCCCGCCCTGCCCACCGTCAGTAGAGGACACCGATGGGCTTGGAAAGGCCGCCGTCCGTCGGATGGGACGTTAAGCCGTGGTCCCGTATGCGGGAGAGCCATACCCTGTGCACGTTAAAGAACACGCTGGATGGCCTTGACGGGAGGCTACCATATGTCTCCCAACAGCTCTTCCAGTGGGTCCCCTCCCCAAACCTTCTCTGAGCCTTCGGAGTCCATGTGACCTGGCCATTTGGCCCATGGTGTGCAAAAAAGTGCCGCTCAGAGGTAAAACAACCCAACCCAACCTTTAACGTGCAGAGTGTATGGCTCTCTTCAAACGGGTTGGGTTGTGAGTTTTGCACACGATCGGCTAAACGACCAGGTCACAAGGACCCCGAAGGCTCAGAAAAGTTTGGGGGAGGAGACCCACTGGAACAGCTGTTGGGAGACAGATGATATCCTCCCGTCAAAACCATCCAATGTTTCTTTAACCTGCATAGGGTATGGCTCTTTCGCACACAGGTCACGGCTTAACGTTACATCTGTCGGAAGGCGGCTTTTCTAAGCCCATCGGTATCCCTACTGACAGTATGCAAGGAGTTTGCGGAGATAAATCTGAGAGCTGACCCAGCTGGGACTCGAACCTGGGAACTACCGATTACGAGCCTGGCGAGCTACCGACTGAGCCATTCCCGCCCCGCTTGGAAACGGGACCAAGGCTTAACGTAGTATCCTACAGACGGCAGCCTTTCCAAGCCTATCAGTGTTGCGTTAAAACGTGAAGTCCTTACCTATGATGCAAATAGATTTCGAAAAGCTGAACCAATTTTTTATTGTCCATTCGTCATAGTTTCCCATTCGGAATTTTTAGTTTTCAGCCCTCGAAATTCGACTGGTTTTCCAATAGTATTTGTTTATAAAGAGCATTGCAGTTGCGATGATTCGCACAGTGAACGAGGAAAAAGGAATCAGAATCAGATATCCACACTAGCGATTGTAGAGCACAAGAGACGTAGCATGAACTAAATAGGCGGAAAAGTAACGTTTTCGGGGGGAGGGATGCTCCGGACTACCCTTCCGCCGAAAATTCTGTCATCTTATACTAAATCTCAAACTTGTCTACCTGCTTCGAAATCCAATATAGTTTGTTTCGTATTTCATTTTAGCCGTATATTCCTATCTCCTCATTAAAGTCAGGGGCGGGGGTAGATCAGTCGGTAGCGCCCCAGGCTCGTAATCTGTAGTTCCCAGGTTCGAGTCCCAGCTGGGTCAGCGTTGAGATTTATCTCCGCAAAATTCCCCGCCCTGCCCACGGTCAGTAGGGGACACCGATGGGCTTGGAAAGGCCGCCGTCCGTCGGATGGGACATTAAGTCGTGGCCCCGTGTGCGGGAGAGCCATACCCTGTGCACGTTAAAGAACACGCTGGATGGCCTTGACGGGAGGCTACCATCTGTCTCCCAACAGCTGTTCCAGTGGTTCCCCTCCCCCAACCTTCTCTGAGCCTTCGGGGTCCATGTGACCTGGCCATTTAGCCCATGGTGTGCAAAAAAGTGCCACTCAGAGGTAAAACAACCCAACCTCATTAAAGTCTATAATGTTAAGGTACCACGCAGGGATTTTCAACCGTTTGGATCCAATTGGACACGTAGTTGGGAAAGATGGTGGTAATTTAACTGATTCAACTATTTGCGTAATTAGGAGTTAATGAAATATCAACGAGTTCAGGGCCGGACGTTGATCTTCTGAGGCCCTGAGCTATGACGAGTTTAAGAGGCCTTGAGCTATGACTAGTTTAAGAGGCCCTGAGCTATGACTAGTTTAAGAGGCCCTGAGCTATGACGAGTTTAAGAGGCCCTGAGCTATGACGAGTTTAAGAGGACCTAGGCTACAATAAGTTTAAGAGGCCCTGAGCTATGACGAGTTTAAGAGGACCTAGGCTTTTTAGAGGACCTAGGCGTTTTACAATAAGTTTAAGAGGCCCTAAGCTACAATAAGTTTAAGAGGACCTAGGCTACAATAAGTTTAAGAGGCCCTATAATTTCGAAAGCCGAATTAAATTATATATTTATTATTCTGATTGGAGAGAACATTAAAAACTAAATATGAAACTGATGTGGTGAAAAAATTATACTAGCTTTGGTATACAATAAATACTCTGTAAAACTGAGATCAACAGTGTTTGCACAATAGGTTAATTTGAATAAAAAAATTTCGTATCAGTAAACTTTAAAATTAAATGTTTTAGGCTCCTCATAATCGTGAGGCCTAAGCTGTAGCTTATTTAGCTTATGCGTAAGTCCGGCCCTGAACGACTTATTATCTAGTGGCAGGTAATTTAATTACCAGAATCGAATGATTAATAATCACATAAGTCGTTCATGGAATAAAAGCCCAAAGTGCAAATATTATTCATGATTAGGAATAAATCCAAATAATATCCTTAGTTTCTAAGAACTTAATAACCACCAAAAATGAAATTAATCAAATGTATTAATAATCAAAAATATAATATTGTAAAATATGTACAACAGAAATATTCGGTTACTTAAAAGGCAAAAAATGCGTCGTTAATGGTTTTAATCAAATGAAGGAGGATCGAGTAAACCTATCCTTTGATTTACACGGTGCTCGATTTACACGGCTTCAGTTTTATACGGTAAAAAAAAATACAACCAGATTCGTTTTGCACGATTATCGATCAGGTTTTACACGGTACGGAATGAGAATTTTACATATTATAAAGCAACAGTGGTATACGACAAGGAAGATTATTAGATCCCAAAGTATAAATATAAATCAACTAATTGGTTTTAATTCACATCATTATTTTCAAGAATAAATAGATAATAGAAAATTTTTATATTAATAAAATCCTTATCTGTAACAAGTTATATTCTTTCGCTGAAATTATATTTTTTCCATTGTAATGTAATCTGTCTCGAGACATCTTAATGAAATGGAACATCTTTTGAATCAGCAGCGAGATCTGACTTTGGCAGACTGAAAGTTTTAGACTAGTATAAACCGTTATAAACTAGTATAAAACGCGATTTATTCAAGCGTGCTTTATCTCATTTTTAGCAACAAGTTTAACTTTTTAGACTATTATATAGGCTAAATACATCTGATTCGTAAGTAGACTGTTTCATCAAATATCCTATAAATAATAATTTTACAAAATAAAGCAAAGTATTGGTACAAATGCTTAATTTATATTCTGTTGAAAAAATATCCTTTTTTCAAATGTCGTTCACATTAAAGATGAGTGTTTTTCGTAACCAAAAAGAAATGTATCAGAAATTAATTTCAGTTTTATCTGAATTAGTGCAAATAAAGCACACAATAGGGTTGCATTAATGCTTATTACTGGGTCGGATTGTTTTACCTCTGAGCAGCACTTTTTGCACACAATGGGCTAAATGTCCAGGTCACAAGGACCCCGAAGGCTCAGAGAAGGTTGGGGGAGACACCCACTGGAACAGCTGTTGGGAGACAGATGGTAGCCTCGCGTCAAGGCCATTCAGCGTGTTCTTTAACGTGCACAGGGTATGGCTCTCCCGCACACGGAGCCACGGCTTAACGTCCCATCCGACGGACGGTGGCCTTTCCAAGCCCATCGGTGTCCCCTACTGATCCTGGGCAGGGCGGGGAATTTTGCGGAGATAAATCTCAACGCTGACCCAGCTGGGACAAAAACCTGGGAAATGCAGATTACGAGCCTGGCGCGCTACCGACTGAGACACTCCCACCCTGCTTATTACTGATGACCTAACATTTGAGATAAATATGTATAAATAAAACTTTCAATGTACGTTTTATTCATATAACAAGGATTTTTTTGGAAGCTATCCCCCTTCTTTCCTTAAATTGTTGGTTTTGATTTACACAGTTTCGATTTACACGATGATTTTACGGAACCTATCTACCGTGTAAATCGAGGAATGGTGTATTTCAATTCATGTACTAAAAGCAGATTGGATTCGGTTGTTTTACATCTGAGTGGTGCTTTTGTACACACATTATATGAAATAGCCAGGTCATAAGGTCTCCGAAGGTTCGCAAATGATTGGGAAAGGCGACCCACTGCACAGTTGTTAGGATAGAGTGGTCATCCAGCATGTTCCTTAACGTGCTCAAGAGTAGTTTATTCACAACCCACCGATCCCCCTTTGCACAGTGCTTTCCCCCCTATGACGTCACCGACCACGCCCCCTATGACGTAACAGGCCACGCCCCTATGACGTAACATGACGTAATCATTACATAATCATTACGTAACAGGCCACGCCCCCTTTATTAATAATTAATAATTCCTCCCCCTTTATTAAACCCCCCTTTCCCCCTCAGTGGCGCCATCTGTTGACAGTGAGAAGTACTATTTTCCCAAAAACCCTTTATTTTCACTCTAATTTCTCGTTTTCGGACCCCCCGGTCGACCTACCTATATTTTAAGCCCTCCCCCTTATTAAAAACCCTCCTGGCGCCATCTGTTGACAGGGAGAAGTACTATTTTCCCAAAAACCCCTTTATTTTCACTCTAATTTCTCGTTTTCGGACCCCACGGTCGACCTACCTATATTTTAAGCCCTCCCCCTTATGAAAAACCCTCTGGTTGACCGTTTTAAGGCCCCACTCGGCTGATGCAAGTCTCAGAATAATTGCATGGAACGATTGACTGTGTACTTTGCTACGTGTCACGCGTTTACCCGATGGGGTGATGTGTAAAGGTCACGGTTCTGGCTGTATATAACCGCTGAAAAAAGGTTTGGCCTTTTATTCTGAGCTACACGTTATGGACGACGACGACGACTTGGATTTTGGTCATAATTGGACGAGTGATGTAGACTCCGGCTACGAGAGCGATCCACAACACTTTCGAACGCGTATTCGTCGATTGCTACGTCGACCTGTGATTGTGCCACCTCCTCCGCCGCCACCACCACCTCCGGCCGTCACTATTAAGATGTTGCCGCGACCTGGGATTGGTGGTCCGATGCTACGGGCTGTTGTCGTGGAGGACACTACGCCGCCACCACCTCGAAGGCTGCGACGACCTCTGGTGATGAAGCCGCCCGAAACCTGGCCCCCGGGACTACCGCAGAGTGTTGTGCAGGCTCTGAGGCGTAAACGACAGAGACGTCTGTAGACCCTGCCAGTGTGAAGACGTCAAGTGTTTTCATCTCCAGATACTTGAACTAGTACAACTATGCAAAACATCTGTATGGTTCTAGACCTCGACGGTTTCCGTGTAAATGGTCGTTTCCTAGTGCGTGAACTTGGATATGCAACTCGGAATGGGAAATGTGGTGTCTATCGTTTCAATCTTCGACAGCACCAACCTTTGTCAGTAAAAGACAGAAGGACAGCCAACTACGTGTCTAAATATGTGATAGGTCTACCCTTTCATCCTCTGCCTCGAGAAAAGGTGTGGTCGTTAGATCACGTTCCTAACATCGTGAAATATGTTTACAAACTTGCACGTACTGAAGAAGCTACTGTGGTGGGTTACAAAGGAGGTACTGTGGAAAGAATTCTCTTGGAACAATTAAATCTGCCCAGTGTTAATCTCGAACTTTACGGCTGCCCCAAATATTGTGATCTCCCCAAAGTTTCTGAGTTCGAATGCGGATATCACACCGGAGAGGACGTCCACTGCTCTTTAGCAGAAACAGCTGCTTTCTTCGGATGGATCGATCGTCGAGAGCATGTCTCAACAAACACCTACTTATCAGCTCGTTCCTGATTGGTCGTCTCAGGTGGTGCGGTTCTCTAGTTAAATAGGGAGCGAGTGCTCTGTGCCGCATTGTTCACGATGCAGCCTAGCAATCCTGATGCGTGGTGTCTCGGTGAAGATGTATACGTCGTGCCCTCACTGTTCAAAAATAAGTTTTCTGTGCACGTACGCCGCTACAAGAAATATGAAAATGGTGAATTCATCTACCCTACACCAACAGGGGTTACCCTCTCCATACCTGAATGGGAGGCTTTGTGTGCCGCGGTACCCCACATAGAGGACCAAGTGAAAATCGGTCCCGATCAACAGACATGGTACGTGATGCATGGTTTACGTGCCTACATGTATCGCACTGGAGGTGGTGAACGCTCTGTCGACTTCATCAAAGAATCTGCAGACCAGAGAATTCTACAGTTCCGTGTGGTGAGACGCTGTATAACATTGAACGCTTCGCAGTTGTTCACGCTGGCTATTCACTTAGACGAGGTGATGCGCATTGTGCACAACGTGTGCGGGACCCCCAAAGATCACCAACTCCGTACAACCATTATGGAACATTCTGAATCCATTCGTCCTTTCCTACTGAGTCCTGTTTTCGACGGTCCCGATTGTGTTTACCCGCTGCTGGTGAATATTTTTCAGCAAGAACTTACGCGCGTGATACCGTTAGATGGACTGCAGCCTGAAGAAAAAATACCGACCATCGTAGGGTGGTCTGGTGACTTGGACATTAATGGTATAGCGCAGGTATTTGTGGATACGGCCTGGAAGCGAGGTCTATTGAATTTTGTAGATTCTGGTTTTGTTTGCAATCTAAAATATAATGCTATTGTTGACGAGGCAAAAAATGAATTGTATAAATTAAATAAATAATTGTAACCTTATATAATGTGTCTGTCTTTTTCATCCTATGTCATTTTAGTCTTGGTATGGATAGGAGAAAGAAGGTGTTAGCTAGTGTAGGTAGTGTAATCGTGACATTGTTAACGATAGCCGTACTTGTATTAGAACTTGTAGCTCCTAGTAAAAATATTCAGTGTGGGGAGTCAAAAGCCTTGGACGGTGAATACAAAATTCGTGTGTGCAACTTAACAGTGGATATCAGACAGTTTATAGGTGACGTTCCTACAGTGACAGGTGTTACACTTTCACTACATCAATGGCAAAACCTGGTGGGGTACGACGTCTGGGTGCAGCAGAAAACAAAACTTTGGAGTCCCATTATTTCAACCCCGAAAGAGGATTCGGTAGTGTAAAAAAGTTAGCACAGAATACGGGACTACCACTCAAACTCGTCCGAGAATGGTTAGAAAAGCAGCCTGCCTACACGTTACATAAACCTGTTCGCAGAAAGTTCCCTCGTAACAAAGTTTACGTCACAGGGCTAGACGAACAATGGCAAGCCGATCTCATGGTCGTGAAAAATCTAACTCGCTTCAATGACGGGTATCGCTACATATTAACAGTCATCGATGTGTTCTCGAGATACGGGTGGGCGCTGGCCATGAAGGCTAAAACGGGGAAAGAAATGGTGTCGGCTTTCAAAAAAATCCTTTCCAAGGGTCGATCCCCAATGAATTTAAATACGGATCAGGGTACGGAATTTACCAACAGAGTGTTCCAGAAATTCCTGAAAAAGAAAGGTATTCGGTTCTTTGCTACATACTCCGACAAAAAAGCAGCTTTGGTGGAGAGATGGAATCGTACCCTACGCGAGAGACTGGGGAGATATTATACACGCAATAATACCTACCGCTACCTGGATGTGCTGCAGCGTGTTGTAAGGGGATACAATGCCACCGTTCACAGTGCACACGATATGGCCCCCAAGGACGTGACCTTACGCAACGAAGACGTCGTGTGGGTTCGACTCTATCGCAATCCGACTGTAGTAAAAGAAAAACCAGCATTTAAAGTGGGTGACACAGTTCGACTAGCCAGTGTAAAAGCACCTTTCAAGAAGGCAGGCACACATTTGTGGACCGAAGAAATATTTATAGTCGACAAGGTATTACAACGCCAGCCCCCTGTGTACGTCATAAGGGATTCCGAGGGAGAAGTGTTGAAAGGCACATTCTATAAATCGGAGCTTCAAAAAGTGACAGAACCCGAACTTTACACGGTCGAGAAAATAATCGAGAGAAAAGGACAAAAGGTGCTGGTTAAATTTCGCGGATATCCCAAACCTTCCTGGATCCCTAAAAAATGGATAGTTTCTACCTGACTCTCCCCTCCACGGCTAGTCAGAATATTTATCCGAACAATTCGCAGACCGATTTCACAGTCCGTCTGGCACAACCCCTAAGACTGAGCGGAAAATGGAAAGTGGGACTAGCAGAAGTTCACTTACCTGTGAGCTGGTACAATGTGGACGGTTCTAACGACACGTATGAATATTACGCTCCTTCCACCCCCGAAGAATACAGGAAAATCAAACTTAAACCGGGTAAAATAACTCGAATGGAGCTGTTGTCTGTCCTCACCACACAGCTCCCCAAAGAAATAATAGTTTCCTATAACGGTGGTTACTGGGTATTCAAACCGAGTGAGGGGTACGGACTGATGTTTCCTAAAACGAATTTCGGTAAACTTCTGTGTATCGGCGAGGGAGAAGTTGACAAACCCTTCCACCAACGATTTGCCAGCAAACTTTGCAATACACCAACTTTCGACATAGATGACGAGTGTTATTTCTACGTGATCCCGCCAGGTAGTTTCCAAGAACGAAAGGTACCCCACGGACGATACGAAACTGCCGAATCGTTATTCGATGCAATGAACCAGATGCTACCCTACAGGCTGAGAAAAGCTTACCGTTTCAAGCAACAGGCAGATCACACCGTATTGATGGATACAGACAAGTCGCATTACATTAAATTTCCTCGATCGAACCCTGGATTAGGAGAAATGCTAGGAATTACTAAATTAGATATACCACTGAATAAAGTCCTGGGTGACTATCCCATCGATATGAACAGAGGAATGTATGGTATTTATTTGTATTCAGACCTGATTGCGCCTCAGTTGTTAGGTGATACTCACGGTGAACTGTTGCGTGTCGTGAACCCCGCCGTCAGAACCAGTAATAACGAAGCCATTGTTGCAGTGTATCAGCAACCTGATTACTACCCCCTTGCAAGGAACAGTTTCGAGAGTGTGAGAATCTTCCTTCGTACCGACACCGGAGAACCTCTGCATTTTAAATTCGGTAAAGTTTTAGTCAAGTTACATTTCCGCCATGAGGGTTAAATTCGTTCCCCCTTCCGCAGATGCCTACGTGAGCTACTACAAGAGCCAAACGGGGAAGGGTGTGTTCCGTGGTCCTCGTTATCAGAGAGGCGACGGGCTAGGAAGCATCTTTGCTAGGATCGGACGTTTCATCAGCCCTCTCGTACGCCCTCTCGTACGACCTGCGCTGTCCACCCTGCGTAAGGGAGGGCTACGGTTCGTTTCAGAGATATCCCAGGGGCAAAACTTCAAATCTGCAGCCAAAGCGGGGCTCCGTGAAGCGGGTGCCGACCTCTTGCAGCGTGCCAGTTCAAAGCTGCAGGGAGGGAAAGGAATAAAACGTCGTCGTCAGCATCCCAAGGTTCATAAAGTGAAGAGACACTGTACTGTGCAGGACGTGTTTTCATCATGAGCATTCAGAAAATTCACGCTGATTCTGGCGACTGTGCCGATTCAGAACTGGATCTGTTTCTGGTTCCACCCACTGTCTCACAATTAGAAAGAGGCTGTTATGTCAATTATTTACCTGTGGCTTCCCTGGAAGGTAATGCACCACTCGAATTCATCGTGAAGGGGACGGACGATTACATCGATCTATCTCGATGTCACCTACGTCTCGTCTTGAAAATTGTAAAATCCGATGGTACAGCACCGTCGGAAGTGATTGCCCCTTGCAATCATTTCTTCCATGCCCTCTTCAGCCAGGTAGACGTCTTCCTCAATGATCACCTAGTGAGTGCTTCTCACACCCTGTACCCCTACAGGGCGTATCTAGAGACTCTATTGAATTACGGGACCGATGCCACACGAAGTCAGCTAGGCACCTCGCTCTGGTACCTCGACACCCCAGGTAAAATGGAACTGACCAGCAGGGAGAACGAGGGGTGGCATCAACGCAAGGGGTACGTCAAACCAACAGGTATCGAACTCATCTCGTGGATCCACGCCGACCTGTTTAATCAAGATCGTTACCTACTCAATCAAGTCGACCTGAGACTGCGTTTGCTGAGATCCAAACCCGAATTCTGCCTCATGACAGGTGAAGCAGACCCCTCTTACAAAGTACAGATACACGAAGCTGAATTTTTCGTGCGTAAAGTCAAACCCACTTCGGGTGTCATCCTTGCACACGCTCGCCTGCTGGGTACGGAGAGTGCCAAGTACCCTCTGCGAAGAACGGATTTACGTATGTTTTCCATCGCTTCGGGCCTGACGAGTGTGAACCGTGACAATTTATTTCTCGGCCAGCTCCCTGTACGGCTTGTACTGGGTATGCTGGAAAGTACCAGCCTGAATGGATCGTACGAAAAAAATCCCTTCAACTTCCAACATTTCGACTTAAACTACATCAGTCTTCACATAGACAGTGATCATCAGTCCTACACCCCCGACTTTGCGAATGGGCGCTATCTCCGCTGTTACCAAGGATTATTGGAAGCTGTGGACGCCTGGAAATCCGATAGCGGTATTAACTTATCGCGAAAAGCCTATGGAGAAGGTTTTACATTATTCGGATTCCAATTGACCCCCGAGCAACGTGAATGCAATCAAGTATTTTCTTTAATAAAGAGTGGGAGTGTGAGAGTCGAATTAAAGTTTGCCAAGCCGCTACCCGCATCGGTCACTGTGATCCTGTATGCCGAGTACCAGAATTTGTTGGAAATCCCATTGGATCGTAAAGTCCTGTTTGACTACAGCTCATGAATTCCTATCAGCTAGAATCCATCCTTTCGATGTTACCCACAAGTCTCGGAGTGTTCCCCCGTGACAGACTACCTCACAGAATCAATCAGTCAGAAGCCTTGTTTATCTACAATACCGATCCGTCCTCCCTGCCTGGAACCCACTGGATAGCGGTTTACAAGAAAGGAGTGCAAGTGGATCACTTTGATCCCCTGGGTACGAGTCCCGATGCCTCCATGCAAGAATACTATAGTCGACTAGGCATACGTCACGTCTTACACTCCTCGATACCTCTGCAGGACCCCCTGGGAGACACTTGTGGGGCTCACTGTCTGTATTTCCTGTTTAAAAGATCGTGTGGTTCGACTCTTCCCACAGTACTGCATCGTGATTACACGTGTCGAGTAGACTTTAACGACTGCATGGTGGTGCGATGGCTCTCCGCACTCCTTCAAATATTATAATTGCAGCACCCTCACAGTGTGGGAAGACGACTTTCACTCTGAAACTCATCAAAGAAGCAGCTCAAGTATTCGAACCCCCACCCCAGCGTGTCGTTTACTGTTACGGTGAGTGGCAGCCTGCCTTTGAACCCTTCAAGAAAACGGTGGAATTTTATGAAGGACTACCTACGGATCTGGAATTTGATCCTCACAGACCTACACTTCTGGTACTGGATGACTTGATGGAACAGTCTGTAGCCAGTGAGCGCATATCACAATTGTTTATTCGTGGTGGTCATCATAAAAATATCACGATTGTCCTGATCTTACAAAATCTGTTTTTAAAGGGAAGACATTCGAGGACTATATCGCTCAATGCTCACTACATGTTTTTATTTCGCAATTGTCGGGATGCTTCACAAATAACCCACCTGGCGAGACAAGTGTACCCCCATCAATCTAAACTCCTGACGGATGCCTATAGACTGGCTACACAGGTAACCTGCGGTTATTTGTGTGTTGACCTTCATCCCAGAACGTTGGACAGTGAAAGGCTCCGTGCAAAGATTCTTCCATCAGAAGAACCCGAAATACTTTACGTTCCAAATGAAAGTTAAATCTCAAGGTCCGTTCCTTCAGTGCTTACCAAAGCTAGGGGGAAAGCAGCGTACAGCTCTGATGAAGCACATCTCTGACCCCCAGATGTATGCGTTATGTGAAGTGTGTTCCAATTTCTTAAAAGGAAATATACCTGTTTCCCACAGAGTACTAAAGAATTTACGCCAGCACAAGACGGTCATAAGGAGTCTAGCGTCCAAACGTGCATCTTTACGCCACAAGAAGCATCTCCTGCAGCGTGGTTCAGGGTTCATTATACCACTATTGACTGCTGCCCTCCCCCTACTGGTCTCGTTATTTAGAAAAAAATGATTTCAGTGAAAGCAGTGCAGAGGAGAAACATAAGAAAAAAAGTGTGTGATTTAGACTCAGAGATGAAGAAAATATTAGAGTCTGGTGATGCTGACGATAAGTCTGAAAAGTATCTGACTGCTTTGAAAAATTATTTGTTATTCTCAAAACAGCTTGACACTCCACAGGAAGTAAAAGTCAACATTCCCAGAAATCATATAGCTGAAGAGCGGCCCCCAAAAGACATTGCTGTTCCCATCCGACGTAAGAAAAGAAAATTATCCGAGTGGACGGCGTATTGAAAATATCTGTAAAAAAAAAAAACTTTCCAAGACTTGTGTGCTTGAAGACTTGTGTTCAAAACAATGTATTAAAAATCTGTATCCAATAAAAGAAAGTAAAACTGATAATTTGCCTTTTGCCATTTTTACGTCTCTTCCCATTCAATGTTTTCACACTGATGGTTCATTCAATGCTTGACATCCGGAAGTGATCTGCGCTCAGATGTACGCGCGCTGCTACACTCAGTAGTACAGCAGAGGGCGTTAGTGTCGATGGGCGGGGAAATGAGAATGCTGCTGCAGCAGCGAGACTTGGAGGGGAGCAGCGCGCGTACATCTGAGCGCAGATCACTGATAAGACTTACGGAGCACCTGAAAAAACAAAGTTACCTCTTGCTTTCTACCACCATAGTGTCTTCCAGTTCTGAGAAATAAAGAGACGGATTTTTTGAAACCATTTTTATTGAAACAATTCACAGACAATAATTTACATGACAGATCCGCTGTAGTTTTAAATACAATAAGTTAAATACAATAATTCAAAAGCTGACGACGCCTCAGTGCTGGGTCATTACGTGTGAAATACTAAGGTTCACTAGGAACATTGAAATAAAGTGTGCAGTGAAATAAATAAAGCGTGTAATGAAATAATATGTACATTGGTGAGCAACGAAATAAAGTGAGCAACGAAATAAAGTTGTAATACTATGCACACTGAAATAATAAATGAAGATGCAATAATAAATAAATAAATAATAAATGAAGATGCAATAATAAATAATAAATTAGTTTACAATAATACATTAGTGTGCAATAATAAATAAAAACTGTGCATTTACTCATCCATGAGTTGGATAAGGGTATCCAGGCCCAGGTCATTGTAACCATAAGGTACAGTGAGAGTCGAACCCGGGCTGAGATACCGCTTATCGAGGTTAGCCTTAAACCTTTTCACCATGGGCTTATTCGTAAGTGACCCATCCACTTTATTACGAATTACATTGAAAGGGACTTCGAAGGTCTCACTGGTTGGGGAGTTCCCTAGCACCATGGATTTTAGAAGTTCAAAATTGTATGTGCACCGGTTTTTCTTCGTGAGTGATATGCCCTTGGCGCGAAGAATTTCATCCCCGTTGCTCAGCCGAAGGGCATAACTTTTGGCCCCGGCGCTGACATAGTCAGTGATGTGTACACCGGAGCCGTACTTTGAAGAAATTTCATCTACGAGACCTCCGAGAAAGGGATGTTGTGGTGGTGTGTAGGTGTCGCGAGGAGACGTTGTATAAATTACTGAGTCAGTATCCGAGTACAATGCACGACTATCTAATTTCGATAGAAGCTCGTACAGCTTTAGTCGGGCGTGACTCGTCACCATTGCGGCGAGAATCAGGCTTCCACGGGTGTTCGCTGGAGTGGCAGACTCCGCCGGCTTGTGCGTGACAAGCACGGCCTGATCACTGATAACAGCGACGTCAGTGATGACTAGCGATGCGTCCGTCAAGAGCTCCATGTACTTGACAGGACAACTCACAATGGTCGTCTGGGTTCGACTCATGTTCTGCGCATGCTTCCCCCATGACGAATTAAGCGAGACCTTGGAAAGAGTTCGCTTAAGGTTGTTTTTTTCAACTTCCGAGGGGAGGATCCGAACCCCCTCCGCCTGGAAGAAGGCCTCACAGAAGGCTTCCTTTTGCTCCTCGGTCTGCACGTCAGGGGGAAACCCGGAGTAGCGCTGCTTCAGTCCCAGAAAAGTGTCTATGTACCCAGCATAGACACCTCCCTTTTTTGTTGTAGGATCGTATTGCAGGATGGTATTAAAGTGCCACACATCGTGGAACTGGAGAAGTTTGTAGCCAGCACGCATCGCAGCATAAATTTCGAACGTAGGCCAAGATCCTGTCAATGCGCGCTGGTTCACGGTGTGCCGACAAGGGGGTGCCAGCTGTCCATCCGCACAGATCCTACAAAGGGGAAAAAGCAGCTTCCCATTACACCTATAGGGCAGTACAGGGATGAATAAACCGTCGGAGGGTAACAGTGTGGCGTGTGCAATGCCAAAATAGTGGTCGAGGTCCGTGGCGAAATCGGAGGTGATCCGAACCGGGTGACCTTTACCGAATGGAGCCTTCTTGCAAACATAAGGGTACAGGCTGTTGTAATCAACGTAGTTAAGGCTACATCCTAAGTCAACCGATGCAAAGATGGAGAACACCTCCACGCGCCCTCCGTAGAGGTAGTCACGGGCCCCTATACGCCTGATAGGCTCGACGGATTTATAAATTAATGCGACGGACTGGTTTTTGCGCATCAACTCGTCGAATTCGTGCTCCCACATAATTTTGCATGTGTACCCGTTCATCAGCACTTTCAAGGTCTCAAGACGATCCATGGTCCGGGTGTTTAGCAGACCAAATGGCTTTCTCGTGCGCTGATCTATTTTTTCAGGGTTGAAACATTTCAAGCAGCAATGATAGTAACAACCTAAAAATTCGTAATAACAACGGGTACTGTGGCACACGCCATCCAATTTGTACTGCCCTATCTTATACTCACCTCCGGGTGATCGCGCAGTTTGAATTACGATGTTGTCCTTGGAAGCCTCATACTCTAACCATGCGAGAGCTTTCAAGGACTGCCGGTCGTTACTCGCCGAATACCCTTGGGCGGGACACACACCGAGGGTATTCTTTTGCAGAAACTTCCCACGGAAAATTCGAAGACAAGCACCGGCAATAGTCAGGTCACGCGCAAATGGGTCTACGCCTGTGAGATTTAAAAATTCCTCGCGGAAAGCTTGGGCGCCTCGCCGCAACAACTCTGTATCTGCCTTGCAGTAATACAGAAGCTGCTGTTGAAAATCCCAGGGTTCAAGGCTTGCTGCGACATACCACTCGTTGAATACTGACAGAGTTTCAGGCTCCATGTCTTCCGGCTGGAAAAAAAGCCGATCAGGGATGGGTCCTGCATACTGTAGATTTTCCTCCTTCACGAATTTAAAGGGGAAAAAGCCTTTCACCGTCTCCAAGTTGAAGGTCTTCGTGAATGATCGAAGAGGAGCCTGAATAAAGGACAACGTGTCGATGAACCTTATTTTAAGGCCAGGTAAAAATATACCTAAAATCTTGGATCCATCGAACACGAGATCCGGTTTTAAAAATTTTCTGTACAGGTAACTAATGATGAACATGCCGTCAAAGCCTTTCAGATTATGTGCGAGGACTGTGGCGTCCTTGAATCGTTGAACCCCAGGACGTTCTTCAGCCAGAATCCAATCCATAAAGGCGTCCGTTTCCGAGAATGAAGCATAGACCCACTCGTCGTCCACTTGATATGTGACCACACATAGTATCGGTTTTAGCAACCCGTCGGCACACTGCACAGTCTCTACGTCAAAGTAGAGGTAGGTCTGACCGACAGGATCAATTTTGCAGGGCTCGACGAATTTTAAGGTGTCAGCCTTGCAAACGTGCTTTTTCAGGGGGTCGTAAATGCTAATGCAGTTAACACAGCGATGCCGTGTCTGACATGCCTTCAGCAGGTGCGCCTGAAAGCATTCAGCCCCGCACAAATACACACAGCATACCGTGCAAAGCAACAGCTCCCCTGTATGAAGCACATCGACTGACAGGCACCTGTTGCAGGTTCCCTTGCAAACGTGGCCCTCTGTATTTAACCCCTTTAAACAAATGTGGCAGAATTGCTTAGCCCCGAAAAACCCTGATGGTTTGGTAATCACATCGTAATGCCCAGCACTAAACAACAAATAAAGGTTGTCCCCTCCTTCGGGACCAATGAAGATGGGGAGGAAGGCGTCATCAGCAGAATACACAACAATCCTGAATTGTGTCAGGTGAGCTTGAAAGAGACGTACTTCCGGGAGTCCACAGGGACCCTCTGGTACGGCTGCATCCTGATGTAGTTGACGGGCTTCCTGCCTCTGCAAAGGGGAGCGATAATCGCTGATCCTAGTATAGTTGTGCGTCAGCCCCTTATTTTTTAAGCAAAGCTCTCGTGCGACGACGAGAGCCCTTGCAAGACAGATATCGTCACGGTTGACGATTCTCAAAACGCTCCCCTTCTTGACAATGAATGACCCGACGTCAGCGACGCGACGAGTCTCGGGGCCTGTACGTCTTCCATCTCCACCGCTACCGACCCGGTCCAGGTTGGCACAAACGAAGTCAAACTCCAATTCGCTCCCGGGACCAAGAGACTCATTTGACTGCACTACTTTGTCTAGTGCAGCCATGAATCTCTCCCCCGTCAGGGCATTACGCCGAATTAGTGCCAGGTTGACGGGGTTTTTCAAATCCCGGGAGCGTAAACACAACCGAACATGGCTATACTCCCCTGTGGGGACGACGTCGGTCAACATTTTCTCATGTAGGTCGTGCAGGACCGGGAGGAAATTATAAGGTTCCACATTCTCCATTCCGCCAAGCCGCACACTCATTGAAACAAATTGTGTGCGAAACTTGGCGGAGTTGTAGTGGCGTGTGTTCACAATACTGTAGTAAGGTGCTGCAGCAGGTCTGACTGTGGTGGATGGTCCTGGAACGTTGAAGGACTCGACAGACCTAGATAGATAATTTATTCTCAGAATATGCAGTACTTTACGCGTTTTTTATCTTAGAACTGAAGTTATAATGCTGTATTGCTCAGATACATACTTTTAAAGTATTACATTTTCCCCTGACACACATTTTTAAAGTATTACACTTTTAAAGTATCACATTTTCTCCAGATACACGTTTTTAAAGTATTACATTTTTAAAGTATCACATTTTCCCCAGATACACACTTTTAAAGTATTACATTTACTAATATTCTTCTTTATACATAGTTTGTCCAATAAAAATCATATATTTATTCACATATATATATATAGAAATTTTACCTACAGTACAAGTCTGAGAAAAAAAAAATGTTCCACGTGAGTAAACACTCGACTGTGGAAAAATTTAACAGTTGTAATAAAAGACAACACACACACACATTGCTAGTATAATTTTGCCTACAGTACAAGTCTGGGAAAAAATGTTCCACGAGAGTAAACACTCGAAGTTGGAAAAATTTAACCGTTGCTAGCTCAAGCAAAAGACCTAATTAAAATTTAACTAATTTATAAGCAGAATAAAGAAAGTAAAATGGCTTTACAGGCTATAAAACTATATATGCTTTAGTAAATGATTGAGCCGTTTAAGACCTGCTCAACATCAAATGAAATTTCATTTACCTGACTGCAGCTGAAGACCCCGCGCCTGTGAAGATTGCCGTGGTGCCGTCAGCACTGGCGGGGTCGTTGAGGGGCGTAGCCGGCACTGTCAATGACGAACGGGTCATGGGTGGCTGAGGCTTGGTTAGCACACTCTCCGTGGGGGCCCTACATTGATAGATAATTCAGTCTCAGAATATGCAGCACATTTACATGTTTTTTCATCTTAGAGCAGAAAAGACAATATGCAGTACATTTACTAGTCTGAGCAAAAATCTAAGTAACTAAAGTTTGAAAATTAGGTTTTAGAATAAAAGACAGCACAGTTTGCTAGCATGAGCAAAAAATCTAAGTAACTAAAGTTTGAAATTTATCATTTAGACTTTACTAGATAGAAACAAATATAAAACTCTATGTTGTGATAAAAGACAACATACACCACAGTTTACTAGCCTGAGCAAAAAAAAAAAATCCAAGAAAATATTTAGCTAATTTATAAGTAGAATAAAGTAAGTAAAAATGACTTTACTGGATAGAAACAAATATAAAACTCTATGCACGTCAGTAAATGATTGTGTGTCTTAATGACAACATAGCATTAAATAAAGGTTTATTCACCTGCTAGCCGTTGAAGCACCCGGGACGGGTGAAGTCCTCATCTCCGCTGCTGCTTTTGCTGCGGCGATGCGCTTGCGGTGTGTTAGAGAAAGCCTCAATGTCCTCGGTCGTAGTATTTCCCCGGCCTCCATCTGACGACAGACACGCTTAACACTTCTGTCATCTGTCTCCGTGCTTCTTTTGGAGACATCGGAGAGGTTCTGGACTGCTGCGAGAAGTTTCTCAAAGCACTGCGTGGTGTTCCTAGATAGATAGATAATACGGTCTCAGAATATGCAGTACATTTACTAGCGCAATCAAAAATATCTAAGTAAATAAAGGTTTGAAAATTAAGTTTTAGAATAAAATGACTTTACTGGATAAATGGTTGAGTACCTTAAGGGCAACACAGCATTAAATAATTTATAAGTCAACACAGTATTAAATAATTCTTAAGTGCAACACAGCATTAAATAATTTATAAGTAGAATACAGAAAGTAAAAACGTCTTAAGGGCCGCATCAAATAATTTATAAGTAGAATACAGAAAGTAAAACGTCTTAAGGACAGCATTAAATAATTTATAAGTAGAATACAGAAAGTAAAAACGTCTTAAGGACAGCATTAAATAATTTATAAGTAGAATACAGAAAGTAAAAACGTCTTAAGGGTCGCATCAAATAATTTATAAGTAGAATACAGAAAGTAAAACGTCTTAAGGACAGCATTAAATAAAATTTTAGTTACCTGTTAGCAGATGATGATCCAGCCGAAGGAATGTTGAAGGCTCGTTCACCAGACATCTTGAGGAGTTTGACAATCAGGTGTCAGAGTATCAGCGTTGACAGTTGAATGACATTGGAGGATGCTGTCCTCCGCATTTTATACACACAGCCAGGCCGACTGACACGTATTACAAGAGGTCAAACTAACATCACGCGATCGAGACAACAACAACAATTTCTATTTTGAAACCTTATCAGCATCATATGTAAACAAAGTGTGGTGCTGGACACTGCCCTCTTGAACCCTCACCGATCGGACCACGTCGCGTGATGTTTTTGAAAGTCTTGTTGCTAACCCCGATAAGCACTTGAAAGGAATACCGCTTGCGATAAGGAGTTTGAATTTTCTGAGAGCAGATCATAACACGGCACTATTCGACAGCTATTACGAATAATTTAAACCATTCGCCCCGGACCGTAGGACGATTTTTAATGTGGGAATTTTAACCAGTGCTTAATTACTAGGGAGTTTAATAGCCGGGAATTTTAATTATAAGAAAATCGTTTAACCGTCTTGGTGGAATAAATACAGCTTTGCGAGTTTGATTTACAATTTGAGATCCTCATTCAAAAGAGTTCAGTGGTAGTGTCGGTTTTGATGTAAGAAATACATAGAAAAAGCTAGTTATAAAGAATGCTAGGTTAATATCTGACCCGTTCGACACGCATCTAAGCCACAGCAAGTACACGGCATAGTCCTGGAATCCACAGAGCGAGGGACGATTTTTTTTTTTTTCCGGTGAAACACATTTACAGAAAACTGCTTTTTATTTCGAGCGTGGAGTGATTTTAATAAAGGTGAGGAATATTTTGACGAGTGTTTAATTACTAGGGAGTTGATTAACGGAGTTTGAAAATTTTTCCGCTGCAGACGTGTGTTCTAAAAGCAGATTTAACATGTCATCCCTACGAATAATTTAAACCATTATTAATTTCACCCTATGGTATTTTCTATGGAAACAGTAAGAGTAAAATGAGTTTCAACTGTAGGATGATTTTTAATAGAGGTAAGGGAATTTTGTATCATTCCTTTCTGTACAATTATTCTAAGACCAGTCAATCGTTCCATGCAATTATTCTGAGACTTGCATCAGCCGAGTGGGGCCTTAAAACGGTCAACCAGAGGGTTTTTCATAAGGGGGAGGGCTTAAAATATAGGTAGGTCGACCGTGGGGTCCGAAAACGAGAAATTAGAGTGAAAATAAAGGGGTTTTTGGGAAAATAGTACTTCTCCCTGTCAACAGATGGCGCCAGGAGGGTTTTTAATAAGGGGGAGGGCTTAAAATATAGGTAGGTCGACCGGGGGGTCCGAAAACGAGAAATTAGAGTGAAAATAAAGGGTTTTTGGGAAAATAGTACTTCTCACTGTCAACAGATGGCGCCACTGAGGGGGAAAGGGGGGTTTAATAAAGGGGGAGGAATTATTAATAAAGGGGGCGTGGCCTGTTACGTAATGATTATGTAATGATTACGTCATGTTACGTCATAGGGGCGTGGCCTGTTACGTCATAGGGGGCGTGGTCGATGACGTCATAGGGGGGGAAAGCACTGTGCAAAGGGGGATCGGTGGGTTGTGAATAAACTACTACTCTCAAGGTACAGACAGCACTTAATGTATTTTTCTGTACACGATGCCACGACTTAAAGTCCCATTCGACGGACGTCGGACATTCGAAGTCCATCAGTGTCCCCCTACTGACCGAGGGCAGAATAAAAGTTTTGCCAAAACCTCCCATAACAGAAGGCAAGTGGGCTGGATTGTGACGTCAGCCAAAGAATGTAGAGAGAGAAGTTAAGCTTCCATAGAGATTAATGTAAAATCGAGTATCGTGCATTTGGCGTAGAGGTGAAACGAACATTACAGGGGACGAACGCTTTTGTAATTACATGTTACTGTCAACTTCCATTCTCTTCGCTTTTCCTATGTTACAATTTCCCATTGATATCCTTGCAGAGTATATTAATATCAATTCTGTTCCCTGTTTCTATGCAACCAACAAAGCTTTTAATTGTAATAATTTGTTTTATAAATTAACTTCAGGCTAATTTCAAGTCTTCTCTATCCGTTCAATTTATAATTGTTGGTTCAACGAAAAATAATTCCAATGGAGAAAATAAACCTTTTTTTAAAATCATGATATTATTTTTTCAAATACAAAGTGCAGTTACTTTTTTTCCTTTTTTAAAATATAAATTTTTTTATGCATAATTTCTTTGCCCCTTATTGTTTGCTTCCCAGCTTAAACAATTGCGCGATACGAATCGAAACACCACTTGAGGTCGCCACTTACGCTTTGTCAAAGCTGAACTTCTTTTCTTTATACGTTCTTTGCGTCAGCAGTCCTATAATTCAGACTTTACTTAATATTTATTTCTATTATTATTACTGGTGTACTTTTATATCAGTCTTTACAGTAATGTTGATTCATAAATATATTATATTTAGAAAGAAAATTATTTACATTTATCAACATATGATAATTGCTAATAAATACGAAAAATTTCCTTCTAAATAAAACATATTTATCAATAAATATTAGTATAAAGATGAGTATAAAAGTACACCACTAATAATAATAGAAAGAAACAGATAAGATATATCTGGTTTTCGAAAATACTTATGTTGACGTCATAATTTTTTTACTGGCCTTCTGTTATATAGGAGGTGATGATTTAGTGAAAATAAATCTCAATTCTGCCACTGGTGAGGCTTGAACCTGGGAATTATAGATTACGAGCCTGGTGACTAAAATAACACTCTTCTTTATAAAGCACGACCATCAGAATTAAAACATTACTGGAACATTTTTCAGATAACCAACAGAGATAACATATTAGAGCTCTTATTATTTTAGATCGTTTAAAAAAATGCACTATTCTTTTCGCTTAATCTTCTGTCTGTCCTTCTGCAGACAATATTTCTTTGAGTTATAATACAAACAAATGAAAAATTCATTGTGACATGAATAAGTCCTAAATAAAATGTCATGATTCGCATTTCCTACTAATGTTTTTAATTTCTACCATTAAAAGGCTTCAAAACTGGGGAAAAAAACCTCTCTTTGATTTTTTCATATTCACCAGAGGTGATTGGACTTTACAGCTCCTTCTTCTAAACTCTTGCAAACCACTAAAATATTAACTCATTCAAATATCGTAAAACGAGCGAAAAAGAAAGTTGATTACTTTGAAACATTTTCTGAACTTTGCAGATTTTGAACAGCCCGAGAGCCAAATAGGTTTTCATGCAACGATTGCAAAGTGGCCTCGCGTGTTAATCTGCAATGACAACATTTGCACACCTTTCGTCAGCTGGGAACTTGTTCTTTTAATCAGTTTATCTTCCTCTTCTCATCTTATCTTTGTTCTGCCTCTGACGATGGATTTCATTTATCGCCCTAGCAAACAACTGCAAAATTTGCTAGTGGAAATCCAGAACTCTAATAAAAAAATCGTGGCTAATTCTTTCTACATTGTTGACTATGTACACTAAATTATCGAGCGTTTTGAGAACTTTTATTTTATTTGAATTAAACGCAGCATTAAAAATAAGTTCTTCATAGCAAAATTTTATTTGTGATAAACCAAAAATCTCGGTCGGTAGCTCGCCAGGTTCGTAATGTGAAGTTTCCAGGTTCCAGTTACAACTGTGCCAGCGTTGAACATTATCTCCTTTAACCTCCATCATGTCCTCGATGAGAAAGGGTAGGAACCACTGGGTTTGGAAAGCCGCCGTCCGTCGGATTGGACTTTAAACTTTACTCTTGACACGTTGAAGACCCTATGGCCTTGATAGGAGACTTCCATCTATTTTTAATAGCAGCCTTTACCTACGTTCTCTCAGACCTTATAGTTCTTGCGAACTTGCCGTTTACCCATTGTGTACAAAAATGTGCTGGTCAGAGGTACACAGCAATTTCATTTGACATAAAAAGCTTTCATATGTATATCAGTGATTCCGTATCTTCTGTTTTCTGGGGGCGGGGGTGGCTCAGTCGGTAGCGCGCCAGGCTCGTAATCTGTAGTTCCTAGGTTCGAGTCCCAGCTGGGTCAGCGTTGAGATTTATCTCCGCAAAATTCCCCACCCTGCCCACGGTCGTAGGGGACACCGGTGGGCTTGGAAAGGCCGCCGTCCGTCGGATGGGACGTTAAGCCGTTGCCCCGTGTGCGGAAGAGCCATACCCTGTGCACGTTAAAGAACACGCTGGATGGCCTTCGCTGGATGCTACCATCTGTCTCCCAACAGCTGTTCCAGTGGGTCCCCTCCTCCAACCTTCTCTGAGCCTTCGGGGTCCATGTGACCTGGCCATTTAGCCCACGGTGTGCAAAAAAGTGCCGCTCAGAGGTAAAACAACCCAACCCTTCTGTTTTCTACTTAAAAATGAATGACTGTACACCAGAATCTTTTGATGTTAATGACATTTCTATTTTGCACGGGGCGGGAATGGCTCAGTCGCTAGCTCGTCAGGCTCGTAATCTACAGTTCCCAGATTCGATAATCATCTGGGCCAGAGTTGAGATTTATCTCCTCAAAACTCCACGCCTTGCCATCGGTCAGTACGGGACACTGATGGGCTTGGAAAAAAATCCCGTGGGATGGGAAGTTAAACCGTGGTCCTTGTGCTGGAGAGTCATACACTTTGAACGTTAAAGAACACACTGGATGGCCTTGACGGAAGGCTACCATCTGTCTCCTAAATCCTGTTCGTGCATTCCCTCCCTCCAACCTCTTCTGAGTCCTCGGGGTACATGTGGCCTACCCATTCAACCCATTGTGTGCAAAAAAAGTACCACTCAGAGGTAAAACAACCAAACATAATCTCTTTTGCATTAAAAAAAACGATTGAATGTATAATCAAATAAATGATGATCTTCCCTATGTCCTCAAAGGCCCACTTTGCTTATTTTTGTTATTATCTAAGACTGACTAAAAAGTTGAAAAATAAAATAAATAAAAACACTTCGTATTTTTTTTACTTATTCTTTTTACAACCGCAGAAAAATTAAATTTAAATTATTTTAACTATGAGCCCAAATTCTTCTCTAAAATACATGATCAAGAATATAATATTTCCATTCTCTCACGCTGATTGTGAAGAGAGAATTCACGGAAGAATTTTATTTCATTTCACTGAAGAGAAATTCTTATTAACATCATGCTCTCGGCAGGAGATTTCCCAATTATCGATAATACGTAATTTCTGTAAAATACCCCTTGTCCACAAATATCGATAATACGTACTTCTCATTGCACTAACAATTGCTTATTCCGCTGGTTCTATGCATTCTAATTACTGCACTGATGGAATGGAGGGAGCATTTTCGGGAACTGTCAAGGGAAGAGAGATAATGAATCCGATGATTAAGGCATTAATCACCAAAACCAAATAAAACGACATCGCTGCAACAGTAAATAGCATTGGTTTGATGTATTTATAGTTATTGTTTGAAACCGAATCGAAAGCTTTCCAATGTTAGGAAGATGAAAACCCATATTTGTGCTGTTCAGGAGTGTTTGTAATGAACAGAAGTATCGTATGAGCAATCAATATAATGAGATAAATTAGTAGTCTGATTGTAAGAGAGAGGATTTGTGGTTGTTGTTATTTTTATCAACTAATTGGAAGTAAACCTGAAACTCGTCTCAATCTCTTTTAACCTAATGAATCGATATTTATATTTATAAATCTAAATAAATATTTCGTTTATAAATAGTGATCTGCAATATTAATAATAACCGTTCCGTGGCCGAGTGGTTAGCGTGCTTGGCTACTAATCTACGGGACCTGGGTTCGAGCCCCGGGTAAGGCATGGCTGTTTGTGTCGTTTTTCTGCTGAGGTCCTGCCATCCTCTCAGACCTTCTACTATGGCATATAAACTGACAGGCTCCTGTCAGACCTCTGTGGCAAGCAGCTGCTTGAGGGGGTATTTATTATTTATATTATATATATCAAATGCAATAATCTAAACAAAGAGGCGACTGTTCCAGCAAGGCAAACTTTGTGTGTTGTGTTAACTCTAACTAAGGCAGTGGTCAGCAGTGACTTCGGTCTTATTAGGGCATGTCCTTGTATGAGAAGGTCTGTATTAAGCTAGGAGTAGCTTCTAGGATTCTTCTCTGTCCTATATGTCGCAAAAAAAATTTTGGAGACATCGGACGAAAGACTGATGCGCCTTATTTTAATCTACACTAATAAAAGAAGGTGTCTCTGTGTGGAACAGATGGTTTCTGCTTTTTGTCGTTGCAGTGTATAATTTGAAGTCTAAATTCTAAAAGGGGGGACTTTCTGGAGGCAAAAATATTTACCACGCTATTCCTACGGAGAGATGATAATAGCCTAAATGTGGATATTGGGATAAAGACATGTAAATTCCGCGGCCCATGAGAATAGGCGTAATTTTATCTTTAGGAGTTGGCAATACTGCGTTCAAACATTGTTTCTCATTGCAACACTTATACGTGTTGAATCTGTGTTAAGGGATTGAGGGAATGCTAACATTTAGTGTAATGAGAACCAGATATTCAGATTCCATCTTAAAAGTGAGATCCGAGCAGACTGATTACTAGTTTAGCTGGTAAATAGTAAATATGTGTTATATATAAGTTTCATTTCTTTGTCTCCGTTCCGATTAGTAACACTCTACACTAGCGGAAGACTGATCTGAAATATCATTAAGCATTCAGCTCATCGTGGAATGTAATTAAAGACCTGCAGTTGTTTGGAAGAAGTAGAAATTACGCTAACTCTGCAAAATGATACTACAAACAAAATCTTTTTGTATTCGGATATCTGTCTATAACATTTTGGACCCTGTTCTCAAGTCGACAAAGTCTATAAGTGAAGTCTAAAGTGAACACGTCCCCGGATTTATAAAAAATGCAAAATTGTAATTCCATTGTAGTCTAATATTTTCCCCTTCGTTTTAGGGGTCTTTAAAAATTCTTAAAAATGCATGGAATATACATAAGTTTAACAATTTGCTCCTCCATTACTCTTACTCGCATCCTCAAAGGAAGGAGGGGGAGGGTAAAGTCACCTTTGCCCCCCTCCCCCTAGATCCAGCCCTGAGATTGAAGACCAAAAAGACGGCGAAATCCACAGGAATTCTACCCCAACTAGCCCATTTGTCATGTTATTAAATCCTTTAAATCTGCATGCCTCAGAGGACAGCAAAAGGGATATCATCACCCAGAAAAAAGTAAGAAAACCTTCTCTCTATCTCCGAAAAACGGCTCATCTCCGATCATACTCTCAGTCTGCGCTTCGAAATATCAATTCATATGTGACCAATTATTCAAAGACCTAGTGGAATTTTATGAAAATTTTTAAACATGGGTTGGGTTGTTTTACCTCTGATCTGCACTTTTTTGCACACCATGGGCTAAATGGCCAGGTCACAAGGACCCCGAAGGCTCAGAGAAGGTTGGGGAGGGGACCCACTGGAACAGCTGTTGGGAGACAGATGGTAGTCTCCCGTCAAGGTCACCCAGCGTGTTCTTTAACGTGGACAGGGTATGTCTCTCCCGCACACGGGACCACGCTTAACGTCCCATCCGACGGACGGCGGCCTTTACCAAGCCCATCGGTGTCCCCTACTTACCGTGGGCAGGGAATTTTGCGGAGATAAATCTCAACGCTGACCCAGCTGGGATTCGAACCTGGGAACTACAGATTACGAGCCTGGCGCGCTACCGACTGAGCCACCCCAGCCCCTTTTTATACATGTAATAAGATACTACAAGAACGCATATTTCGTTAAAATTGTTGAGGCTTTTGACTTGTTGATTTTAACATGAATGAATCAATACATTTATGTTTTTAAATCAATGTACCGTGTTCTGTAAACCAAAGTATCTCCGCTTCAATTCCACACGGGTATTAATTACTGGCCACTATGCTTTCAATGAAAACACATTTTTCCTAAAACCATATTTCACCATTTCGTCGTGCAACTCATTCGTAAACACTCACATCATCATGATCATTAATCGATCATTCCGAATTAAGACCACTTAGTATCTACAACCGTCACTCCTGGCGCAAGACGATGCAGTAGGATAATTCGATTAATAATCTTCATCATTACTCATAAGGCCTAATCTCTTCTCAAGATAGTACAAGATGTTTTCTCTGTCAAATCCATGAATGAATTACTTTCTCATCTGCATCAAATCGGATTTCGTAAATAACTCCAGAGCACAAAATAATGAACTCGATAATGAAAAACGAAGTTCATCAAAACAAAGCCTTAAACCTCTTATGAATTAAATTCTGCCAAAGGAACTCTGGAAGATGACATTAGAGCTTAATTTCTGAAATTTCAATTCTTTGAATAAAAGTTTAAAGACAGTTTTGATTTTGGGGGGCGGGGGTGGCTCAGTCGGTAGCGCGCCAGGCTCGTAATCTGTAGTTCCCAGGTTCGAGTCCCAGCTGGGTCAGCGTTGAGATTTATCTCCGCAAAATTTCTCCGCCCTGCCCACGGTCAGTAGGGGACACCGATGGGCTTGAAAAGGCCGCCGTCCGTCGGATGGGACATTAAGCCGTGGCCCCGTGTGTGGGAGAGCCATACCCTGTGCACGTTAAAGAACACGCTGGATGGCCTTGACGGGAGGCTACCATCTGTCTCCCAACAGCTGTTCCAGTGGGTCCCCTCCCCCAACCTTCTCTGAGCCTTCGGGGTCCATGTGACCTGGCCATTTAGCCCATGGTGTGCAAAAAAGTGCCGCTTAGAGGTAAAACAACCCAACAACAGTTTTGATTCTCTTAAAGATATTTTTACAACTGTAATTATGGTTTCTATGAATTATTAATATTATTATGGTTTCTGAATAATGGCAATTATGGTAATTATGGTTTCTGAATAATGGTAATTATGGTAATTATGGTTTCTGAGTATAACAAAATTTTTTGTGAATCATATTCAGCATTTAAAATAGAAGCCCCATAAAAGTGTTATAAACTTGTTAATTAATGCACATTCTAGCATAAGTTTAAAAATTATTACACTTGTGTGGGCTTTCTGGATTAAAAAAAAAAAGCTTATGATTCCATCTAGCCTGAGGTGATTTCTTTCCGCGTTTTGACTCGGAAACAACATGGCTCGTAATCTGCAGTTCCAAGAATCGAGTCCGGCATGGGCCAACGTTGAGATTTATCTCCGAAATATTTCCCGCCTTGACCTCAGTCATTAGGAAACACTGATGGGATTGGAAAGGACGCCGTCAGTCCTACGGGAAGTTAAGGTTTTATGGTCCCCTGTGCGGAAAATCCATACACTGTGCATGTTAAAGAAGACACTGGATGGCTTTGATGGCAGGCTACCATCAGTCTCCTAATTGTTGTCCAGTGGGTCCCCTCCCCAACCTTCTCTGAGCCCCTCGAAGTCCTTGTGACCAGACCATTTTGCCCATGTATGCAAAAAAGTGGGCTCAGAGGAAAAACAATCCAACCCTCAAGGGGAAATAGTAAGCTTTTTGTTGTTTAATATTATTTTTCACATGATACCTCAAGCATGGTTCTGAATGAAGTTAATATTTCTATCTTGTCTAAGGTAGCATAGATAGAAATATTAGCTTCATTCCAGAAATTTGATGAGTTTTTCTGTAGGAATAGAGTAAATAGAATATCGAATAGCTCTTAGATTAACATAAGTTGGAATGTTTTTTCGACAGGAAAACCTTAGAGACTCATAGAAACAGTATCAAAATATTCATAAATTTGCATACACGGTAAATATTATTTCAACTAGTTTTATACAAGATAAAATATTTTTAATTCCATGTTTTAAGAGTAAAGTAGACATTAGAAAGTGTAAAGAGGAGCTGGGTTCAAAAAAGTTGGGAATCATTGACCTTTACTGCTGATATTGGAGTTTGAAGACATAGAGAAGGGAGGCCGATCCTAATGCTATACAAAGTAATGCCTAAGACTTTAAATTTAACTCTTGAAATGTTCTTTTATTTATTTAGTTTCCTTTTGTATAAGTTATATAGTTTGTATATATATTAGGGTTGAAGAATAATCGAAAATTTAAAAGCCGGTTTTTAATCGATCTGACGGCCTTGACGGGAGGCTACCATTTGTCTCACAACAACTATTTCAGTGGGTCCCTTCACCCACCCTTCTCTGAGCCTTCGGGGTCCTTCTGACCTGGGCATTTAACCCAAAGTATAGGAGGCTAATTTCATCAAGAGTTAATATTAACCTGCCCTTTTACTTGCATACAATTAGTGAAATAAATGTTAAATTACGAAAAGTTTCCAGACACTTCCGTGTTATGTGAATGGAAAAACACAGTCAAAGTTCCCTAACTTTGAAAAAAAGTTTTTTAATGAAAAAAATTATACTGGAAATAAATTGAAGCTCTGATTAAAGTCTCTTTAAATGTCCATTTTTCGTAATATTCGTTTAATATTTAAAAAAATGTGAAATCTAATACATTTAACTATAACATTTTTAACGATGCTATTCATGAAAATTTACTTCCAAAGATAAAACACAATTCTTATAACAAATCGTTCACTAATATAAATGTAATATTTTAAGTTTGGGTAACGATGCTTTTCAGTTGTCATCAGTTTAGGAAGAGTGTGAATGCAGCGTCTGCTGTTTAACTCTTTATATATTAAGCGAATATTGCTGAAAATTTAAATTTAGAGAGATTTTAGTGAGTTCTTCAATTTATCTTATCTGACTTTTCCCGTAAAAAAGCTTAATTTTAAAGTTGAGGAGCTTTGAATGTCGCTTTACATTCATATAACATGGAAATGGGTTGGGCTGCTTTCCCTTTGAGCGGCACCTTTTTGCACACAATGGACTAAATGGCCAGGTCACATGGACCCCGAAGGCTAAGAGAAGGTTGGGGGAAGGGACCCACTGGAACAGCTCTTGGGATACAGATGGTAACCCTCCCGTCAAGGCCATCCAGCGTGTTCTTTAACGAGCACAGGGTATGGCTCTCCCGCACGAGGGGCCACGGCTTAACGTCCCACCTGACGGATGGTGGCCTTACCAAGCCCATCGGTGTCCCCTACTGACCGTGGGCAGGGCGGGCAAATTTGATGAGATAAATCTCAACGGTGATCCAGCTGGAACTCGAACCTGGTAAGTACAGATTACCAGTCTGGAGCGCTACCGACTGAGCCACCCCCGCCCTATTACGGAAGTTGGTTGGTTGGTTCTTTTACCTCTGAGCGGCACTTTTTTGCACACAATGGGCTAAATGGCCAGGTCACACGACCCCGAAGGCTTAGAGAATGTTGGGCGAGGGACCCACTGGAACGGCTGTTGAGAGACAGATGGTAACCTCCCGTCAAGGCCATCCAGCGTGTTCTTTAACGGCACAGGGTATGGCTCTCCCGCACACGGTCCACGGCTTAACGTCCCATCCGACGGACGGCGGCCTTTCCAAGCCCATGACATGGAAGTGTCCAGTTACTTTTTGTACTACAGTGTATCTTTACAAATGATGGTTCACATTCAATTTTAATTCATTTTAATCTTCAGATTATTTCGCATTCTGAGGAGTTAATTTTAGGAGTAAAAGAGAGGAATCCAATACCAGTCGTGAATTTTAGAGAAAAAGTTTCCCTTATTCCATAACGAGACAGATTATGCGGAATAAACAGCTGTTTGCCAAAACAAAATTGCTAACAAAGTTCGGTAATGTCTTTTTCACAACAATATAGCGATACCGTGAGGATAAAAATTCCCACGCGGTGTTGAATTCAATAGAGGTTTGCGATTTTCCGCCACGCCTGCTTCCTGTTCGTTGACGTTTCTTTCAAACAGAAACTACTCTCGATTCAGCGAGCAGGAGTGTGAGGACACGTGACTGTGTCGGATGAAGGAACGGATGACGCGGGCTGATATTATTATGCATTTCGTGTGAATGCTGAATTTCTTTTTTTCATTTTCTGTAAGAGGAGTAACGAGTTTACTGACACTGACATCCTCTCTTGTTTCGGAGGAGGAGAAGATAAATGATTTATTCTTCTATTTAAAAATGAAAGAAATGTGTCGAACAATGGAGTGCGAACTTAGGAAACTAGTTTCATTTTCCAAACAGATGCAATGGTAAAAATAAGGAGAAAGGCTGTTTTGTATTGAATAGAATCTGTTTTCCTATAGGAGAGTAGTTCGTGCTAAAGTTACGAAGAGATCCATGACAGTCTTTGTGTGAGATATTTTGATTTCAGCTGTATAAGGTTTAAATCTATTTTCGAATAAAGAAGAGCATCTAAGCAAATACGAAGTTCAGATGTAAAACAAATTAAATTAATATGCTAAGAGTTTCTTGCATGCATGATCTATAGAAGAGGCTAAAATGGTTTTATAGCAGGCATTTCAAAGGTTCCATAGCAGGGGATCCAAGTAGTTTTGCAGCAGTATCCCAATGCTTCTACAAAAAATAATATCCGGTGGTTATGTAGCAAGGGTTTCAAATGGTTCGTACAGCTGGGGATACAAATGATTGTACAGCAAGGGTTCCAATGGGTCAACAATAAGAGTTCCAAATGGTTATATTGAGGCGGGGGTGGCTCAGTCGGTTGCGTGCCAGGCTCGTTATCTGTAGTTCCCAGGTTCGAGTCCCAACTGGGTCAGCAATGCCCTGCCCACGGTCAGTAGGGAACACTGATGGGCTTGAAAAGGCCGCTGTCCGTCAGATGGGACGTTAAGCCGTGGCTCTGTGTGCAGGAGAGCCATACCCTGTGCATGTTAAAGAACACTCTGGATGGCCTTGACGGGAGGCTACCATCTGTCTACCAACAGCTGTTCCAGTGTGTCCCTCCCCCAACCTTCTCTGAGCCTTCGGGGTCCATGTGACCTGGCCATTTAGCCCATGGTGTGCAAAATAGTGCCGCTCAGAGGTAAAACAACCCAACCCAAATGGTTATAAGCCGAGGTTCCAATGGTTCCACAGTAGGGACTCCAATTGGCCTTGCGGCAGGTATTCCAATAGTTCTACAAAAAGCAATCCAATAGTTGTGTAGAAGGGATTCCAAATGGTTCTACAGAAGGGGTTGCAAATGGTTCGACAGCTGGGATCACAAATGGTTGTATAGAAAGAGTCACAGTGCTTTTAAAACATGGATACCAAATGGTTGTGTAGCATGGATTGCAGTGGTTCAAAAGCAGTGTAGTATCCCTCGCATAATTAATTGAGCGATATTATTTATAATTTAATAAGTGCATAATGTAGCATATGTCATAGATATTGATATTTTTAATGATAATAATTTCTATTATTAATGTATTGATGATATTTGTGACCATTTTGTTCTTGTGGTATGGTTGTTGCCTGTAGCTATTTCTGTTGGCTGGGAACGTTGAGTTGATGATACTGTACCTAGTGCACGAAATACATCGAAAATGTGTGAGAACTAAGGAGATGATCCACTTCCTATGATGATAGGAGAGGAAGCCGCTGTCATTGCCGGCTTCCGTGATGAGGCACCCTCCTGCACCTTCTCTTGTTTGCTTGCAAAGAGTTGGCCGCCGATGACACTTTATGGCACTGATGGGTGGTGCTCGAGCGCTGTTGCTACCTTGAGACCTTGCTGACTTTGAGAGAATGAGCGGCAGGAGAGAAAGGGGAACGAGGTGAAAAGAGAGAATCGCATCGGACGTCAAGGTATTGAGAGGTGAATTTCTCGGGAGCCTGAGATACTGAAGGTCTCAGTGTAGGATTATATGGATTCAACCCTAAGAATAGTCTGTGTGACTATGAATAACTAGAGGTCTGTGTGACCATATATACATCAGAGGTCTGTGTGACCATATGTAATGATGGTCTAAGTGACCACATTTTATGTATCAAAGGTCTGTGTGACCATAAGTAACAAAGGTCTGTGGGATTAATCCTAATCAGTCTGTGTGACTAGAGAGAACGGAAGATATCGCTAAGAAATAACAGACAACCTCCTAAAATGTATTCCAGCAACAGAAAGGCAACACTGATGAGAAGGATATAAATAATGCTCGTGCTAAATTTGCAACAACTGTCTTTTGATTATTCATCGATGAAAGATGACTATACAGTGGTGGAATATTAATTCCTCCCAAAGGTTGCATAGCATCGGGCGGAATTATTGACTGGATAAACACTCTAGGACACTAGCACTGGATTAAAAAATCCTCGGATTTCATTGCAAATTTTAAATGTTGAACGTCCCCACCCTTACCACTGAATGCCAGCGAAGCGTTAAGCAAGCGAGCAAGAAGATGCGACAAGCAGAGTTTCCAAATGGTTCTCTAACGGTGGTTCCAAATGAGTTGTGCATCAAGGGTTCCAATGGCTCAACAATAAGGGTTCCAATGGCTCAACAATAAGGGTTCCAATGGCTCAACAATAAGGGTTCCTGTGGCTAAAAAATAAGGGTTCCAATGGCTCAACAATAAGAGTTCCAATGGTTCAACAATAAGGGTTCCAATGGTTCAACAACAAGGGTTCCTATGGCTGAACAGTAAGGGTTCCTATGGCTGAACAATTAGGGTTCCAATGGCTCAACAGTAAGGGTTTCAATGGTTCAACAACAAGGGTTCCAAATGGTTCTACAGCAAGGTTTCCAGATGATTATATAGCCGAAGTTACAAATGGTTCCACAGTAGGGTCTCCAATTGGTTCTGCGGCAGGTATTCAAATAGTTCTACAAAAAAAAATCTAAAGTTCTGTATCCTGGTTCCAAATGGTTCTACAGAAGGGTTCCAAATGAATCTACAGAAAGTGTTTCAACTGGTTCGACATCAGGTATTACAAATGGTTCTTTAGAGATATAGTTCTTCTAAAACAGGGATTCCAAAGGTTGTGTATCAAGGGTTCCAATGTTCAACAACGGGGGTTACAAATGGTTTTATAGCAGAGTTTCGAGATGGTATATAGCCGAGGTTCTAATGATTCCACTTTATGTACGCCAGTTGGTTTTAGGAAGATATTCCAATAGTTCTATAAAACAATCCGATAGTTCTGTAGACGGGTCACAAAGGGTCCTAAAGAAGGAGTTCCAAATGATTGCAGAATGAGTTTCAACTGGTTCGACAGCAGGAGTTACACATGATTCTACAGAAGGGGTTACAAATTGTTGTGCTGCAAGGGTTCCAGTGGTTTTGTAGCAAGGGTTCCAATGTTTCAGCAGCAGAGGTTACCAATGATTCTGCATCATAGCAAGGGTTTACGGTTCTATAACAGGAATTTTAGTGGTTCTGAAGAGGTTTTCAAAGTTTCCTCAAAGAGTAATTTTATACGTAAATATGCATTTTAAAAAGTCAATATTTTCCTAAATCGAATCTTATTAAAATTCATAATTATTATAAATTGATTTTTCTTCAAAATTAAATTGTCAAGCAAATTATAAAAAATTCTCAGATCACGTGGTGTTAATTCGTGTATTGGTAGTAACTCTTCATAGCCTAGTCAGTGGAAATCTGGATTTGTTCTTCATAGCCTTTGTCACTGGAAATTTTGATCAGTGGAAATTGTGATCTACCTTTCGTAGTCTTTGTCAAGGAAAAGCTTGATCCAACCATCAGAGTCGTTTTTCCAGGGAAATGTTGATCGATCCTTCATGGCCCTTATCATTGGAAATATTGAGTGATCCTTCGATGTCCTTGTCATTGGAAATCTTGATGTGTTTTCTTGATGTACTTGTCAGTGCAAATCTTGATTCAAAGCCTTTGTCAAGAGAATGCTTGATTGACCCTTCAAAACTTCTGTTAGTTGAGATCTTGTTCCAGCCTGCATAGCCCTTGTGAGTGGAAATCTCTATCGCTCTTCATAGTCTCAGGGGAAGTTTGAACGCTCCTTCATAGAAAGCGGATTCTTGATCCACTCTTTATAGTTCTTGTTAAAGGAAACACTTCAGAGCGGAAATTTTGATCTACCCTTCATAGTCTTTTTCAGCGTAAATTTTAACCGACTCTTCATAGTACTTTATAGTGGAAATCTCGTTATATTTACACTTCAGAGTCCTTGTCCGTAGAAATTTTGATCGACTCTTCGTAACGTTTGTAGTAAAAATCTTAACCGACCCTTTCAAAGACTTTGATAGGTAAGTCTTGATCGACTAGTGGTAAGTCAGTTCTTTGAGAACATGTTATGTCGTAAATACGTATCATGCCCAGCTACTAGCTGCTTACTAAAAATTATACTAGAAGTCAAGGCTTTGAAAATGTAAGTAAGAATAACAGAGGAAAAAAATATTAAATTTATGAATTTTTCATGCATTTTTCAAGAACTTCTCAAGCTGATTATAAAGGAGGTGAAATTGTTATATTATAATGGAAATCCAGTCTCTAGCCTCCACCCTCCTTTACATTTTTCCGGCTCGTTTGAGTTTTCTGCCCCCTTCCATCCCACCCCCTCCTCCTAATTCTTTTCTTGATACGGGCCTGCTAGAAATGGTAGATTAAGTTTTCTGATAACCTAAGATCTTTTGTGAATACAAAATATCCTTCTACCCTGATCCTACAATTACCATAACCTCCTAGTATGATATTTCAGTAACAAAATTATTTCAATTTTTAATCGAATTAAAAAAATCAATAAATTAGATCGAAAGACATGAAGAAAAATAATTATTTTGAGCATATGAATCATACGTTGCATCAGATTTACGTGGAAAAGCTGAGAATGTTTCTTAGATGTGGTGTTTCGAAAAAAGAAGAAGTGTCCCTTTAGCCTCAAATATTCACTTGTACCTCAACTGAGCACGTGTTTTTTAATAAATAGACTCGTAAAACTGATAGGAAGGCGAAAATCTAATGAAACCTTTCAAACACTTGAAGGTGCAATGACTAAACGTCTTCTTTAACTGACATCCGAAACTTTTGGCATCGAAACTGACAGAAAGAAGAATCGCCATTTATATTTCGGCTCATAAATTCTTCGCAGCGGTAGTCATCCATCTCTGGAGCCGTAACGGAAGTCGTTCGATCAAGTGATCCCCCGTGCTGAAGTATTGATATTTCAAAGTGTTTCGATAATTAAAAAGAAGAAGAAAAAGAAGCGAAAGATGGATGATTCATTTCACGAGCGATTTCTGTGCAATAAAATCGTTTAACGGCGCGGAATAAATTTTAGGGTCATACCAAGTTACTTGGCATGAACGGTGTTTAACTTCTTTAGAAAGCAAACTGCATTGTTGGTCATTCGCTCGGGGTTATAGCAATAGATAAGGAGGAGACAAGAAAAGTAAAGAGCAATGAACTTAGAGGGAAATGTTCAACACGGTCCATTGAAGCGGAGATTTCAATACCCTTTTCTTTCGGCTGTGAATAATTTTCATGTTTAGAATTATGCCTTTGAACAATAAATTTTAAATCGATTTTATGTGAATTAGAAAGTAAATAAAATTAAAAGAGTTAAAGAAAAGTAACAGTCACTGAAAATAAGCCCATTTTCATTTTGGATCATAATATTTACAGTAGAAATTCGAAAAATGTTTCAGTTTTTGAAATGATATATGATGATGGATGTTGTTTACAAATCTCTGTTTTGACAGATGAAATCACATCTTCCAAAAAAGAAATCTCACGCCTTTTCACCTCCGATTTACCATCAGCCAACTCACCTCTTAACAAAAATTTTAATTCTTATAAAAAATAAACACAACAAATTTCACATTCTTTCGCCCCCCTTGGAATGCAGGCCGGACCGAAAGTAGATAAAAATTAAAGTGTTTATGTGTGTGTGGGGGGGGGAGGTGATTTACGCAATCAAGACGAAAAAATGGTAAAAGGGAGTGAAATAAACTGGATTGCTATTGTAGTATAACGTTTTCCCTCTTTTTTAGAAGTCTTTAAACATTTCTTATAAAATCGTATAATATGCCAAGTTTAATAATATTTTTGCCTTCATTTCCCTTAGCATTTGTTATTGCATTGTCAGGGGGGCACACCATTTCCCTTTCCCCCTCCCTCTAGATTCGGCCCTCATATAACTTTAATAGTTTCCAGTGAAGCGAAGGGGGTATTAAGGGGTTCGGTTCTTAAACCAACTGTGTCAGCGCTGAGATGTATCTTCTCTAACCATTGATTAGAAAGGAAACGCAGATAATTAGGAAAGGCCGCCATCCATCGGATGGGACGTTAAACCGTGGCCCCGTACGATGGAGAACCATATCGTCGTATTCAGGTTAAAGAATACTCTGGATGGCCTTGGCGAGAGGTTTTCATTTGTCTGTGGCTCCCCTTCCCCCAACGTATTCTGAGCCGTTGGGGGCCCTTGTGACCTGGCCATTTAGTCCATTTTGCGACGCTGAGAGGCAAAACAATCCAACACAATGAAAATTAAACAGGATTCTCAAAATGCTTCTGGACGACTAAATATAAAGACCATAAGAAAGCGATAGTGAATTATTACACTTACACCAAGAACCACCCCCCCCCCCCCCAAAAAAAAAAAACAAAAACAAGTATGAATTATTGTTTTTCATCCAGAAGGGCTAAAAATTGAATTATTGCTCTTCATCCGAAAAGAAAACAGAAAAAGGTAAGTTATGATGGTCCGAATCATACAGAGAAGAAAATTCATGCTCCATGAAACAAACATTTTACTAGAGGTCTTTGGGGAAGAATGATTTCAATGGATGCTTGTGCGTTGGTTCAGAAAAACGTAGAAGAAGCTGAAAATGAAATAGCGCAAAAGAGAAAAATATTTCTACGTCTGATGTTTTTTTTTCCCTTTTACTGTTGACAACATGCTCGTTGTTATTATAAGACCAGAATTATAAATATAGGAACGCATTTCCAGCTTCTGAGTCGGGTATGTGATCAGCTCGATTAAATTTCAGAGAGAAAGTGAGACATCTCTGTCTGTGCTTGTAAACAGCAGAATCTGCAGATGAAATCAATGCAGGAAATGAAGACGCGGAGAATGTGTTATCGTCAAGTGGAAGTGAGGCGCGTATTGAGAGACGCACAAGTTAGAAAAGCGTAACAGGTAATGCAACGAGAAGCCCTTCTTAGAAGAATCGAGATAATCGGGTAATGGAATCAGTTGAGCAGAATGAATTGCTTAAATGGAAGTTGTATTCTCGGCTTTTCTGGAAATACATCGAGGAGAAACATCGCCCACGTTTGAGCGACAGCAGATTCTCGTGGAAGGGATCGTGTGCTCATTCTGTTCGTTTGTCATAACTGATGGAGCATTAATTCGAATTTTGTAGTCTCCTTTTGTAGATAAAATTTGTTTGCTTTGCGATGTTTCTATTTTTTTTTCGTGTTTCGCAGTAAATAAAAATGACTTTTGTTGTCGATTCAAACTTTAGACGTTGTGGACAGAGTAGGATCTTGAGGCTGGGGGTGTGTAAATGCTAGTGAGAGAGTAATGGAGGCAAAGAAAGTTCTAAAACGGAGGGTAAAATGTTATACTGCAACGGAAATCCAGCCTCAGATACACGGGATTGAGTTGTTTTTACCTCTGGAGCAGCATTTCTTCGCACGCAGTGGGATAAATGGCCAGATCACAAGGACCCCGAGGGCTCAGAGAAGGTTGGGGGGAGGGCACCGAATGGGAAGCTGTTAAGAGAAATATGACAGCCTCCCGTCAAGGCCATTCAACGTGTTTTTAATGCGCACAGGGTATGTCTCACCCGCACACGGAACTACGGTGTAACGTTCCATCCGAGTGACGGCGACCTTTCCAAGGCCATCGGTGTCCTCTACTGACCGAGGGCAAGGTGGAGATTGTTGCAGAGATAAATCTGAAATCTGGCTCAGGTGGGACTCGAACCTGGGAACTACAGATTACGAGTCTGGAGAGCTACCGACTGAGCCACACCCGCCTTCCATTTTATCTCTGAGTGGCATTTTTATGAACACAATGGGCTAAATATCCAGGTCACAGGGACCTTGAAGGTTCAGAGAAGATTGGGAAAGGGGACCCACTGTGTAGCTGTTAGGAGACGGATAGAAATTTATCGTCAACGACACCCAGTTTTCGTCCAGTTATTCATAGATGATAAGAAATTCCATTCCATTCCTGTATTGAGACAGGTGTAAGTTTCGCAAGCATTACAAGACCATCGGTACCTTTTCCTGGCTTAAACAAATTCCATAACGTAATGTGCAATCTAATAATGTACACAGGGTATGAAGGGGTTAAAAAATACGCTGGATGGCCTTAACTGGAGGCTTCAGTTTGTTTTCCAGCAGCTCTAAATGAATAATAAATATGTTCTTAAGCAGTTGCTTGCCACAGAGGTCTGACAGAAGCCTACCAGTTTAATATGCCCTAGAGACGATCTGTGAGGAAGGCGAAACCTCAGCAGAAAGACAACACGAACATCCATACTTTACCTGAAGCTCGAACTCAGGTCCCTTTGATCAATAGCCAAGCACTTCTCGGTAGCACCACTCGGCCACCGTCGGCTACCTAATAGCTCTGATTCCTTGGAATCCTTGTTGTCTGACCATTTAACCCATTTTGTGTATAAACGTGTTACTCCGAGGTAAAAACTACCAACTAATTTCTTTTATTCCTATAACTACTTGATCCCTCTGGTGATGTGATGTGATAAAATGTGATGGGAAGGTTAGAAACCCTTCAACAATGGGCTTCCTGCTTTCCCAAGATCCCTCTAGTAAGACCAGAATTATAAATATACCGGTAATCTATTACCTATCACGAAAACATCGTGTGCAGTGACACTTTACTTACTTACTCAGAATATTCCGTAAAACTTTTCCACTACAAAACCATATTATGAGCATAAATATTCAAAGCTCGTTGACCCTTTCTACATCATCATATTCCTTATTCTTTATTCCTCGTGAAGAAAACCTTCACTCTCGCTATCTCTGGCCATCGACTTCTCCAGAGAGATCATAGAGTGGCCCAAAATCTCTCGCTGGTGAATCACTCCTTGGGGTTACATAGAATCCACATGCCTATACTTTCAAGTTTCGGCGAGTGCGTCGCCAATAATTTATATCCGTATAGCGGTGATCACGTTCGCTATCTTTGTAAACGCCAGAGATTCTCCAAGTAAGTATAAGATAAAGTATTTTTTGGCTAACACTGATATTGATCATATACATGTACTTAACAGAGAAGTAAATTATAAAGATGTTTCGGTGAAAGCAATATCGGAGATTGTAAATAAGAACTCTAAGAATAAATTTGCCGGAACATTCCTTTGATACATACTTAGGGAACTGAATTATATTATTCTACGTTAAACTGCCTTTCCGTGTACAGTAGTTTTTTAGCTGCTCAGTGAACTTAATGAATAGGATAACACTTGAGTTGGAGTGGTGGCTTAGTTGGTAGCGCACCAGGCTCGTAATCTGCAGGTTCGAGGTGCCGCTGGGTCAGTTCTGAGATTTATTTCCGCAAGAAGCTCGCTCAGTAGGGGTTACCGATGAGTCGCAGGCTGTCGGATGAGACGCTAAGTCGTGAGCCTGTGTACGGGAAAGCCATGCCTTGTGCACGTTAAAGAACATTCTGGATGACCTTGAAGGGAGGTTACCATCTGTCTCCTAACAGCTGCTCAGTGGGCTATCTCCCCCAACCTTCTCCGGGTCTTTCTAACTGGCCATTTAGCCCATTGTGTGCAAAAAATTGCCGCTCAGAGTTAAAACAACACAAGAACCCACTTGAGTTGCTTCCTGATCAGCACGTTTTCGCACACAATAGTCTGAATTGCCAGGTTACAAGGACCCTCAGAGAGGATTGGTGAAGGTGATCCGATGGACAGATGTTAGGGGACAGATGGCAGACTCCTGTCAGGGTCGACCAACGTGTTCTATTGCTTTCACAAAGAATGCTCTGATGATGGGACCAGGGCTTAACGTCCCATCCTCAGGACAATGGTGTTAACCAGCTCATCAGTGTCCCCTTTCTCACGAAAGGAAGACTCGGGGTTAGTACAGATAACTCTCAATGATGGCCCTCGAACTGAAGATTATGAGGTAACTATTACGAGTCCCCAAGAATAACATAAAAATGCTAATATACAATGCATTTCCGAAAGTGTTATACAAACATAATTTTTGAGAGCAATTTGGAATTGCACCTGGTCGATCGACAACAATACAGATCTTTGCCTAGATACATGGACATCAGCACTAGAAGAAGGCAAATCAATTGACATAATCTTCCTTGACTTTGAAAACTCCTTCGACAAGCATAAAAGGTCACTCTTGTTTGAAGAACTAGCAATGCTTCAGTTATTGCACACCTTTTTTCAACCAGCACTCAACAGATTAAAGTCGGCAACACATTGTGGCCCGTTAAACGAGTTACTAGTAGTATCGTGTATTGTTTTTCGTCATTTTCACTAGTGTAATTATCTCTATTTTAAGGCCTGCTGCCAGTTTTCTCTACGTTGATGACATCAAATTCTACACTACTCTTTTCAACTCTGATGACCATCATTCACTTCAGGAGGCGTGCGATAAAATTGCAGAGTGGAGAGCATTTAATGGTCTTCCTATCTCGAAGGGTAAAACTATAATGTTTAATACAGGCCATAATAATATACAACACACCTACTCTGTTGATTCCTCGGACATTGAAATAAGTGAAAGACACTCAGATTTGGGCATCATCCTAACTCCCAACTTATCCTTTTCCCAACACTGAAGTTTCATTACATAAAGGCCAACCGTGTCGTGCATATGATTTTGAAAAGCTACAGCAAGTGTATTACAAACATCCTTGTAAAAGCATTCATCACATACCTTCGGCCCATTCTAGAATATACATCACTTGCATACTCATCACCGGGTGTGTGATACTGAAATCGTTGAAAAAGCGCAGAGATCATTTAGGAAAAAAGCTATTGGGCTTTCGCAACAAAGCGTATCAGCAGAGACTAAATGAACTATCCCTGTACTCTCTGGAATGGAGACAACTTGAGTACGATTTAATCACTGCCACAAAATCATCCATGAGCTTTTGTAATTTAATCCCGAACAACATATATTTAACATAAATAACAGCAGGGTTGGGTTGTTTTACCTCTGAGCGGCACTTTTTTGCACACCATGGGCTAAATGGCCAGGTCACATGGACCCCGAAGGCTCAGAGAAGTTGGGGGAGTGGACTCAGCTGTTGGGAGACAGATGGTAGCCTCCCGTCAAGGCCATCAAGCGCGTTCTTTAACGTGAGCAGGGTATGGCTCTCTCGCACAAGGAGCCACGGCTTAACGTCCCATCTTACGGACGACGGCCTTTCCAAGCCAATCGGTTGTTAATTCTCCCAAATGGAATCAGTGTAAATAATATTTCCACTTATTAAAATTAAATAAATTATTTGAATAAAAACCATATTTAAAACTCCCTAACTTTGAAAATCAGTCTTTAAGGGAAAAACGTCACTGGAACTAAATGATACATCTCACTCATTTTTTTTTTAAATCACGATTTTGAACAATATCAATTTAATATTTGAAGAATTATCAGAGATGCAACATTCAACAGCTGATGCTGCTGAACCTAAATATTTTTTTCTTCAGAATTGGCAAACATGGAATCATTTTATAAAATCGATAAAATTACGTTTATTTTAGTAAACGACTTGTAACAGTTATTATATCTGTTTTAATATTCTTTTGAGACAAATTCTTTTTATTAACATTCTTTGCATTTAAATATTATAAATAATAAAAATAAATAATCCCCCAAGCAGCTGCTTGCCACAGAGGTCTAACAGGAACCTCTCAGCTTAATACGCCATAGTAGAAGGTCTGAGAGGATGGCACAGCGTGAAAAATCAATTCTTTAAATATTTAACGAACATCGTTGAAAATGTAGAATTTGCAAGATTAGAGTGATATTTTTAATTTAATTTCGGTGACATTTTCTCGTAATAAAGCTCATTTAAAAATTAGGTAGCTTTGAATCAGTATTTTCACTCTAATAAAACTCAGTGTTCAGAATACTTTTGAAAATGTAGTGTACAGTCGGTCAAAAAAGTATCCGAACGCTATGGTTGTATACAAAGTTCAGAAAAAACAACTGGCAACGATTTTTTTAGAAATTAATGATCTGGCAACCTTCGTGTACCGTACACGAAGGTTGCCAGATCATTAATTTCTAAAAAAAATCGTTGCCAGATTTTTTTCTGAATTTTGTATGCAACCATAGCGTTCGGATACTTTTTTGAGCGACTGTACTCTCTCATTTTTACATAACTTTTACTTTAATTCCAAAACTATAGAAGGAATTCACTTTTAAAGAGAGTTTTATTGTTATTATCGTGAAATTTGCCGATGTTACCGACTCGCTTGATCAGATTTTGTTTGATTTTGTTTTGCCAAGGTGTTGAATCGGATTTCAGACAATAAAATCGATCGGATATTGCTGCTGTCGCCTATGTATTCAATAGGATTTCATTGTTGTCGACAATGAACTGGATCGGATTTTGCTATTGTCATCAACATACTCAATCGGATTTCAGTGTTGTTGACAATAAAATCGATCAGATATTGCTGGTGTCGCCAATGTATTCAATAAGATTTAATTGTTGCCAACAATGAACTCGATAGGATTTTACTATTGTCATCAACATACTGAATCGGATTTCAGTGTTGTCGACAATGAAATCGATGGGATATCTCTGGTGTCGCCAATGTATTCAATAGGATTTAATTGCTATCGACAATTAACTCGATCGGATTTTGCTATTGTCGCCAACATAGTAGATCGGATTTCACTGTTGGTGACAATCATTTAGAAATTTTCCTCCCTTGATTGACAACGTATTTTAGTGCTATTATTAACAAAACTATAAAACATGTTTCCGATAACAATAAAATCCAATCGAGGACGTTGACGACAACTCTGCTACTGTCAAAAATTGTTGGTAAGGTGAGCTTGTGCTTCCCACAGATCTAAGTTGAAACATCTTGATCAGTCCTCCGCAATCTATGTCTCTTTTCGTAACTCTTATTATTAGTAGTAGGATAATGTGGATCTTTTGAATTCTTGTGATTTCAATGTTTTAAATTTATTGTTAGTCCTGTAACGATTATAGTACGTAGAGTAACCTACCCAAGTCATTTTGGTGTTTGAAATCCATCCACTATTTGTTATATACAGGGTGTTTGCAATTAAACTGACAGTACTCAGAGCGATGTAGAGAAGGATCTACTCGGCGGATCACAGTGAAAAGTGGTGGATACATTAATAAGCACATGGGGTAAAGAATTTGCGAATAAAAATAATTGTTAGTGTTAGTGCCACTAGGTGGCGTGGGTGCGCTAAAATAAAGAAAATACCAAGATTTACAAACATAACCTTTATTTTACAAATCAAAATTCTCAATATAAGAACCATTCGTATGCAAAATATGCTGGAAATGTAATACGGCATGGTCCAGAGTTGCTTGAAACATGTCTCTGGAAATGGCTGCAACATGCTGTGTTACTCTTGCCTTTAGTCCAGCAAGCGATTCAACATTGCCTTGGTAAATTCGGCTTTTCAAATAACCCCATAACCAAAAATCTCATGGGTTTAAGTTGGGGGAACGTGGTGGCCAAGCATTGGAAAACGTTCGAAGAAATTATTCTGTCCTCACTAGTGTTGAAATCCCGTTTTTAAAAACGGGGTTTCAACACTAGTGAGGACAGAAAAACCGGGTTTCAACCGGTTTTTAAAATTTCCCTAAAAATAGAAAATCAAAAGCAAAAAATCTGCTTTTTTAGAATATTTTTTTAATTTGGCTACAGTAATGTTGAATTTTTTATAAATAATTTTTAAGAAAGAGAGAGGGAGAAAGAAAGAAAATGAGGAAATGAAAACATTTTAAGGTCATTCAAATAATGAACGAACGCACACAGGGAATTTTATTCCGTTCCAGTTTTATATATCGTATATATAGTGAGAGAGAAAATGTGGGAGGGAATGAGAGAATGAATGCTATGTGAACAAGTCATCATTTTATGAAATAGATTGCAATGGTAATAGTTTTATATTTTAAATATTAATTATAAATCACTGTGGTGCTTTGAAAATTACAATGCAGATGAAAAAGAATTTACAGCTTTGAATACATTACTTACTAAATCGATTTGTGACAAACTGACAACCGCTCTTCAGTGTAATTTTTGCCTATCTGGCAACTCAATCTTTAGTTTGTTTCATTATGTAGATTGTCACGTAGAGTCAGTCGACTTCATTATGTAGATTGTCATGTAGAGTCAGTCGACTAATGGAACATATTTTGCAATGTTCAGTGTCTATTTGAAATTTTGAAAGTCGGATGTTATTAATTTAATAATCGAAACACCTTATAAATTTGTGGGATATGTCGAATAGATTTAAAATATGGGATTATTTTGTGCGCAAGACAAAAGAAACTGCTGAATGCAAGAGATGAAAGAAGACTTTAAAGTGTTGTGGGGGTGAACGTCAACTTTGAATTCGCACGTTAAAAATGTTCATGGCATTAGCATCAACGAAAGTGATTCTTCTGCATTCAAGAAATAAAAGACTTTGGGAGAATATATGCAAAGAAAATCTGTTAAAGAAGAAATTTCGAGACATGCTAATGCTGATGGATTAAGTTTTCATTGCCTTGCTAATAGTAAATATATTCAACAGAGTTTAAGAAAACTAAATATGACAAACCTCACCCAACATCCCATACTGGTGTAAGAAAGTTGCTGCTTGGTTTTTATGAGAAAAAGAAACAGGAGCTTATTGGCTTTTTCAAGGTACAAGTGAGTAAAGGTATCCGTTTCTGATTGACTTTAGATGAGTATAAAATGCACGATACATGAATATAAATGTTCACAAAAGAGAGAGAATCAGCATTGGTCTCTTGGCATGATTAAAATATCTAACTCTCTAAACTACATCAGAATTGTACAGATAGTTAGCAACAAATTAGAAGAGTTTGGGTTTAGGTTTTAATACCCATGTTGTGAGATGTACCACTGATGGAACAGCCATAATCGTTAAATTTGGTAAGAAAATAACTTCAGTTCACCAACAGTGTATTGCGCATTGCATTCATTTAGCAGTTTCAGATATTTTGCATTCCAAAGCTAACGAAAGTATCAATGAAAAGGATGTTGACATTGAAGATGATGATGAAGACTTAATGAAGATGAGTATGATGTTAATCAAAGCCTATATTTAGATCCTACGTTTGAGATAAATATTGACACAAATGAGGCAGCGCGACTGAGTGCAGATTATTTGAGAGTAATTAAGAAAGTCAGAAAAATCTGCAGAATGTTTTGCAAATCTCCTTTAAATAATGACAGTCTTCAAGATTTCGTAAAGGAGGAATTCAAAAGGAAAAGAAGTTTATCTTAGACTGCAAGACACGGTGGAATAGTCTCCTTTCTATGATTGAATGTTTTCTAAAGCTAAGGAACTGCATTCCTAAGGCTCTACAAGTATTACCTTCAAGAGAAAATGTCTTTGAGGAGGAATGAATTTGTTAGATAACGTCGCTGAAACTCTTCGTCCACTTGAATTTGTTTCGAAAGTTCTATGCTCTGAAGAAGCTACTTTACTTAAAGTTGACATGTTTATGGAAATTTGCCTTAAGAAACTAGACAATAAGGAAAATCCTATTGCTGCCAATCTCAAAGAATGCCTTATCAAACGCTATTCATGAAGACGACAAAAGGAAGTCATTTCATTGTTGAGATATTTAACCAATCCAGAGGATTTTAAAAATGAATCGTCTGATTTATTCCTTTATTATCGAGGCAAACAGTAAAGAAAATCGAAGTACATACATTTCTTAGACTTTTCCCTAATGAATGTCAAACCATCGAGGTAGATGATAACGAAGAGTCAGAAGTGCAAGGTGCAGATAGCATTGCTAAAACTGACGAAGATGAGGACTTAATGCACGAGTATTTGAGTGAAATGAATAAATTAGAAATGCTGCCTATGAAAGATTCCAGAGATTTTTATGTCAACGGTGAATTAAAATACTTTGAAGCCACATTAAAAAAGAGTAAAAATTTAGAGCTTTTACATAATGCGTTTCTTACCGTTAAACCAACGAATGTTGAATCAGAAAGAGGCTTTTCAGGTGCGGGCCTTTTTTTTTTATCTAAGCTTCGTTCAAGAATGACAGATAATACCCTTAATGCCCTTTGTTTCTTAAGATGTTGTTTTCAACATAGCATAAAATCTAAATTTGATTTTATATTTTTTTCTTATAGGAAAAGTCTATTTTTGTGTTTTCTAGGTAAAGACATTTTTTAAAAAAATTTTGTTTCAATGCTTCTTTCCATAATAGAGATAAATTTTAATTTCATTCTTCATAATTTTTTTACAAAAAGTTTAATTTTGTTTTCTAAGTATAGATTTTTTATTAATTTTTTTAATTATAAATTGTTTGAATGATGTATTATTTTGGCTAAAATAAAATATGTCAATTTGAAATTTGTCATTTTTTTTTCATATGCATGCGTATGATGCTACACTTTTTCCATTTTTTTTACCAAACAAAGGCGATAAGCTATGCTTGTTAAGAGTTAAAGTCAGTACCTTTCATTTTGACTGTTAAAATTATTATACTTTTTGGTCAAAACCGGTTAAAACCGATTTTGAAAAAACAGATCGTTTAAAACTTGACTTTTAAATTTTCGATTATTCTTCAAGCCTAGTCAATGTGGTAAATATCATGCGTGCAATATGAGGTGGCGCCCCATCCTGTATGAAGGTTATGGAGACTAAGCAATTTCTTTCTTGCAAAGCCGGAATAATCTTGCAGTGGAAAAGATCTGCGTAACGTGGTCCATTCACCGATCAATCAACTCAACGAAAAATAGTCCGATTATAAAGTTTGCGGTAAACCCTCACCATACAATTAGATAGTCGGAGTGCAGGGGCACATCATGCACAGCATGAGGATGTGTAGGTCCCCATATTCGGCAGTTGTGCGTATTCACTGCTCCATATAGGGAAAAATGCGCCTCATCGGTCCATAAGACTTTCGAAGGCCACATGTTGTCTAACTGCATCCTCGCCAGAAATCACAAAGCGAAGTCGGTGCACTGTTCAGGGTCACGTGGTTGCAGCTGCTGCGCTCTATGAATTTTATAAGCATACCATTTCAGGATCGAACGTGTAATTTTACGAACAGTTGACCATGGAAGTTGCAGTTGCCGGGATACCTGTCTCGCACTAACTACGGGTAGCTCCGATTGCGACTGGATTTCTACAACGGTAAGTGCGACGTCTTCCACATTGCTTTCTGCAACAGGCCTCCGGCTTCTACCCGGAGCCACACCCAACTCGCTTGTTTCTTCGAATTTCTGTATCGTATTCTTCAGTCCATTTAGCGACAAAGGTCCTTTCCTTATATCTTTCAGACGACGATATTCGCGTAATGCAGCGGCGGCATTAATGCCGTTTTGGTAAAAGAGTTTCACATCCCATTTTATAGTGTGCCTCATTCGATTCTCACGTATGATTTGCTGCAATGTCACGAGAAAGTAGCATGTTCTACAACCTTTTTAACGTACCAACGTCACCTGGTGACACTAACACTAACTATTTTTTCCATTCGCAAATTCTCTACCCTATGTTTCTTATTAAGATATCCTCCACTTTTCGCTGTGATGCGTCGAGTAGATCCTTCACTACATCGCTCTGAGTACTGTCAGTTTAATTATAACCACCCTGTATATCTGTGTCAGCCGTCCCATGGCCGAGTGGTTAACACGCTTGACTACTGATCTAAGGGACCTGGGTTCGAGTCCCGGGTAAGGCATGGCTGTTTGTGTCGTTTTTCTGCTGAGGTCCTGCCATCCTCTCAGACCTTCTACTTTGGCATATAAACTGACAGGCTCCTGTCAGACCTCTGTGGCAAGCAGCTGCTTGAGGGGGTATTTATTTATTTTTTTTTTATTTTGTATATCTGTAAAGAAGGTCAGATATCAATGCTTTTCTTGGATTCGAATGCCCGCACTACAAAATGATAAGAAATGTTTTGCACAAAAAAGTGCAAAATAGTAAGAAATTCTGTGGCTCCACTAATTTTCCCGCTTCTCTTTCTGATGAAGATTTTTTAACGGCTGTTCGCTAAGTTTGGGTTGCCCAACCCTGATTTAGATAAAGTTTCGGATTTATTTGAGAACTAGATTACCATAACGCTATGGAAATAGGAATGTTGCCAAAACAGACTTGTGATTAGTTTCGATGGGACATGATTTAGTTTCGATGGGAGGAATTTGGTTTCGGGTGGCCCGAGGTCGAAAATTTAGTTTTGAGTAGGGTTGAAGAATTCAGTTTCTAGGAAATCTGAGAATAAGTTTTCCGTAGAGTTTCCCATTTAGTTTAATATTCTACCGGACAGGAAAGGTTAAAATGATATTCAATAGGAAAATAACATTTTATTTTTGCTTTTTTAATCTATTTCTAGTCTCGGACGTATACTATAAGGTTAAAATAAATTATAGAGAAATAACTGTTTTGGATTTCAAAGCAGGTAGACAAATTTTTGATTTCGTATTAGACGACCGAATTTTTTTTTTTTTTTTGGGGGGGGGAGGGAGTCCCCTCCTAGGTCGTCCCCGTGGCAAAGGATTACTCTGTCGAGAAATGTATGTAAGTCGGCGAAGCAGGTAAAGAGCATGAACTGTTTTACAAAGGAAGCTACGAAATTTTTTTGATGAATTGGAGAATGCTCATTTTCAAGAGAATCAAGTTATTGCCATTTTCCAAATTTATAACATTCCTAATGAAGAAAATTGAAACTATTTCAAAGTTCGGAGAATATGGATAATAATTCTTTATCAGTGTCTGTCAAACCCACCACCCTCTACACACACATAGAAAAAATCAGTTTTTCCTTCAAACGAAAATGTTGAATATCTACAGACGGACAAGACAAATATTGTCCAAAGATACTGCCTCTCAATCGGATGCTTACCACGGAGGTCAGACAGTATAAATTTCCTTAGAGAAGTTCTGTCAGGAAGGCCAGATTTCAGCAAATATTTTCAGACGTATATTTTAAATAATAAGTTCTCTTTTTTATCTTGCCCCCCCTCCCCCCCAAAATATAATGTTTCACTTTGTCGTTTGTCTGTCCATCTGTAGACTTAACTTTTTTGTTTTTATAAAAAAAAAAGTATTGAAAATTCTTTTCTGTTGGATAAGTATTTATGAGATATTGTGATTTGCACTTTCTGAATCCCCAGAAGCTAAAATTGCTACTTCTAACGATTGGCAAAATTTGAATTTCCTCCGCTAACCAAAATTTCCGAATTGTTACAAACGATTTATATTTTTGATAGAAAATCTACATTTTGGTAGCGGAATGTGAAAGTCCCGTGGTTTACATTGGCAAAAATGAGTTGACGTAGGGTTGGGTTGTTTTACCTCTGAGCGGCACTTTTTTGCACACCATGGGCTAAATGGCCAGGTCACATGGACCCCGAAGGCTCAGAGAAGGTTGGGGGAGGGAACCCACTGGAACAGCTATTGGGAGACAGATGGTAGCCTCCCGTCAAGGCCATCAAGCGTGTTCTTTAACGTGCACAGGGTATGACTCTCCCGTACACGGGGCCACGGCTTAACGTCCCATCCGACGGACGGCGGCCTTTCCAAGCCCATCGGTGTCCCCTACTGACCGTGGGCAGGGCGGGGAATTTTGCGGAGATAAATCTCAACGCTGACCGAGCTGGGACTCGAACCTGGGAACTACAGATTACGAGCCTGGCGCGCTACCGACTGAGCCACCCCTGCCCCGATGAGTTGACGCCTTCCCCCTAAGGTGGGAAGGAAAATTCAACTTTTTTTCTGTTTTAAGAAATAATTGCTTGTTTTTAGAGATAAAATTATTCCCTGAATCTGTCAAAAGTTGAAATTTTGCCGTCTAACGGTGGAAAAAGTTTGAAAATTGCATATTTAGACGAATATTGCAGGCGATGTATACTGCTCACAAAAATTAGGGGATATTTCAAAATGAATATGAAGCGATAATATATCCCCTAATTTTTGTGAGCAGTATATTTGTGGCAGAAATTTTAAACTCTGATGGTAGAATGGGAAAATCATGAGATTTGCATTTGCAACTATTTTGATTTAAACGATAATCAGAAAAATTCTTTTTTTAGCTGATTGTTATTAACAAAATATTATAATGCGTATTTTTTAAATTCTTAGGTGGTTTTAATTTACTCGTTAGAAGATACTAAATATGGAAATGGTGAAACTTTTAACGGATATTGGATGTGATTTGTTTATGTTGAAAATTTTAGATCGCTCCCCTTATTATTTTTGTATCTTATCGGGCTTGTTGTAGATGACGTATACACGATTCTTGTATGATTTCTTTTTCTGAAAATGAACTGAAATAAATAAATACCCCCTCAAGCAGCTGCTTGCCACAGAGGTCTGACAGGAGCCTGTCAGTTTATATGCCATAGTAGAATATCTGTGAGAATGGCAGAAACTCAGCAGAAAAACGACACACACATCCATGCCTTAACCCGGGGCTCGAACCCGGTCCCGTAGATCAATAGCCAAGCGTGCTAACCACTCGGCCAAGGGACGGCTATGAACTGAAAACAAGAAGAAAATCATCGAAATACGATTCTTAAATGTGTACAGGGCCAGATCTACGAGGGGGCATGTCCCCACATTTCAGAGTGTTAGTAAGGGTAATAATATCTTATTCATTATTTAGTAGCAAGCACTATATTGTCTCTGAATTGACAAATAAGTATGAATAACAGGCTCTAGAATGCGAAAATACAGGCAGTAGAATCCGAATCAAGCACTTATGTTGTATTTATATGTATTATTTATAAAGTATTTTCGACAGAGTGGTTGGAAATGGGAAACCCTCTTCAGGGTCGCAAAAGGTCAGCAGGAAATGGAATGTCTGGAGGGGGAGTAACTCATCTTTCCAGAGGAGCGTGAGATTGTCTGATTGGATGTGTGCCGTAACGTCACCAAGCCTTTATTCTGTCTCTGGAACTGCAGTTCGTTTTGTCTCTTTTTGTCCCTGCGGTACTCCTGTCGTCACTGGGACGTAGATTAGCTCAATTGGGGGAAGGAACCCAGCTGTTCGGAGACAGATGGTAGCCTCCCGTCAAGGCTATCCAGCGTGTTCTTTAACGTGCATAGGGTATGGCTCTTCCGCACACGGAGCCACGGCTTAACGTCCCATCCGACGGACCGCGGCCTTTCCAAGCCCATCGGTGTCCTCTACTGACCGTGGGCAGGGAATTTTGCAGAGATAAATCTCAATGCTTACCCAGCTGGGACTCGAACCTGGGAACTACAGATTACGAGCCTGGCGCGCTACCGACTGAGCCACCCCCATCCCAGATTAACTCAGTCGGTAACGCTCTACTCTCGCAATCTGAAGTTCTAGGTTTCAATCTCACTTGTGTCAGCGATGACATTTATCTCACTCTGCCCTCGGTGAGAAAGGGGACATCGTTGGCTTAAAAGGACCGTAATCTCTCGGATGGGACATAAAGCCATGGCCCCTTATTGGAAGCTAATTTCACCGTGATCTTAAAACTCCTTGAACATATGCAAGAGAGTCATACCCCGTTCACGTTAAAGAACAAGCTGGATGACTTTGACAAGATGCGTTTTAAAGATGAGCTCATTTTCAAATTTTTTTTTAAATTCTCAAATTTTAATTAGTATTTTTAGGTTTACCTTTTGTGAAGCACAATGTTAAACCTACAATCATGACCAGAGCCATGTTGTAGGCCCCAAAGCAATTAAAATTCATTGCTGTAAATTGTTCCTACCCAATTAAAATTCATTGGGCCGGTGCACTGTGCCTATTGTACCGATGTTAGAAGCGCCACAACAAGTGGGTCAACTCGTTGCTAACGTGTAAGCTAACGTGTTGCTAACGTGTAACAACGTTGCTAACGTGTAACGTGAGGACCCCGAAGGCTCAGAGAAGGTTGGGGGAGGTGCCCCACTGGAACAGCTGTTGGGAGACAGATGGTAGGCTCCCTTCAAGGCCATCCAGCGTGTTCTTTAAAGTGCACAGGGTATGGCTCTCCCGCACACGGAACCACGGCTTAATGTCCCACCAGACGGATGGCGGCCTTTCCAAGCCCATTGGTGTCCCTTGCTGACCGTGGGCAGGGCGGGGAATTTTGCGGAAATAAATCTCAACGCTTACGCAGCTGGGACTCGAACCTGGGAACTACAGATTACGAACCTGGCGATTTTAATCGGAAATGTCATACCCTAATTATAATAAAATCAATAACGCGCTACAAATGTTCCATACGGTGAACTAAATGATCAAATCACGTCACGGCCATACAGCTTGTTTTCCAATGTGCGCAGGAAATGACTCTCCTCAATTCCATTGAAAGAAAGGCGGGCTTCCTAAATACCCCCGAGGGTAGAGAGGAAGTGGCCGAGGAAATCTGATGCAGGTAGAGTAGGATGTTGCACGTACAGTAGGATTTGGGTTGTTTTTACCTCTTAGTGGCACTTTTTTTGCACACAATGGGCTAAATGCACAAGTCACAAAGACCCCGAGGGCTCAGCGAAGGTTTGGTGAAGGATACTCACTGGAGAGCTGTTAGGAGACATACAGTAGACGTATGTCGCCCAGAGTGTTCTTTACCGGGAACAACTCCCGCACACGGGGACACGGCTTTATGTCCGATCCGATAGACGGCGGTTTTTGCCGAACCCATCGGTATTCTCTTTCTCACCGAGGGCAAAGAGGAAGTAACAGAAGTAATTTAAATTCAGGTACAGTAGGTATTGGTTTTTTTTACTTGTGTGCCGCATTTCTTTTGCACAAAATGTGCTAAATGGCCAGGTCACAAAGACCCCGAGTTGCTCAGTGAAGGTTGGGGGAAGGGAACCCACAAGACAGCTGTTAGGCGACAGAAGCAAGCTGCCCGTCAAGGCCATCCAGCATGTACGTGTTCTTTAACGGGCATAGGATAGCTTTCCTGCACATGGGGCCACGGCTTTATATCACATCCAACAGACGGCGATCTTTCCAAGCCGACGGTGTTCCCTTCCTCGCCGAGGATAGAAAGGGGGTTAGTGGAGAAAATTCTCAAAGGTAGCCTTGGGTTGGCACAGTGGGAACTCGAACCTTAGGAGGCTGGGGCGTCATGGATTGATTCAAATCGACATCCACCAACACTCCCCCCTGTGGAATCGATTTAGCTTATACTGACCCAACAAGCATCATGAGCAGAAGCACTCCGCCAAATTGTGTTAAAGCTGGCTGGCGCCACAACTACCATTTGTTTCCAGACTACCTACACTGCCCACGTGGATCTTTATACGATTTAACCTTTGTTTTATTAGAAAAGCCAGGCGTTCATTTACTGCAATGTTGTTAAGTTGATCTTTTTCCTCTTTTCGTGAATCGGTTTTCTGTAGTTGAAACGGAAAACTATAGATGTCGGAATGGTTTTGCGATTTCTGTTGGGAACTTTAATCTCCAAGTGATTTGGCCGTTTAGCCAATTGTGAAACAAAAAGTTTGACGGGGTTTCATTCAGTCGGTAGTGCGACACTCTCATAATTTGATGCTCTCAGGTTAAAATTCCAGTTGAGCCAGCATTGAGATTTTATCTTTGTTAATCCCTACATTATTTACGATCAGCCGAAGGACTTGGGAAGTCTGATTGGGACATTATGCTGTGGTCCCGTGTGAACTTATATCATGTGAGCATTAAAGAGCACGCTGAATGGTTTCAGCCGAAGACTAACATCTGCCTCCTAAAAGCTGCCCCTTCTCCTACCAGGGCGGGTTGTTTTACATCTGAGCGGAACATGACCAAGTCACAAGGACTCCAAAGTCTCAGAGAAGGTTGGGGAGGAGACTCTCTGGGTAGCTGTTGGGAGATAGGTGGTAGCCATCCAGCGTGTTTTCTAATGTGCACAGGGTATGCCTTAATGTCCCATGCAACGGACGACTGCCTTTCCCAACCTATTGGTGACCGCTACTAACTGTGGGCAGCATAGGGAGTTTTGCGGCCTGGCGGCTACCGATTATGCCACCTTGAACCATCAGGGCGGGAGTAGTTAAATCTCAACGTTATAATAATAATAGTTGTCGTTGTTGCTCACTAATAGTAGTCTCTAATAGTTGTCGTTGTTGCTCACTAAGCTTGTAATCTCTCGTCTTCTCCTTGGTGAGAAAAGGAACACTGACGGACTCGGAAAAAGGAACACTGACGGACTCGGAATCAAGGTAGGTATATATCAGGTGGCACCAGCCCAAGGTCATTGGAATGTCACTGAGAGGGCGTGCCCCATGACGTCACAGTGCGAAGAGCTCAGCTAATGTACTTACATAATCGTACGTTCTTTGGTGTCTTTCTCTGCTCTTCGATTGGGGGGCGGGGGTGGCTCAGTCGGTAGCGCGCCAGACTCGTAATCTGCAGTTCCCAGGTTCGAGTCCCAGCTGGGTCAGCGTTGAGATTTATCTCCGCAAAATTTCACGCTCTGCCCACGGTCAGTAGGGGGACGCCGATGGGCTTGGAAAGGCCGCCGTCCGTCGGATGGGACGTTAAGCCGTGGTCCCGTGTGTGGGAGAGCCATACCCTGTGTACGTTAAAGAACACGCTGAATGGCCTTGACGGGAGGCTACCATCTGTCTCCCAACAACTGTTCCAGTGGGTCCCCTCCCCCAACCTTCTCTGAGCCTTCGGGGTCCTTGTGGCCTGGCCATTTAGCCCATGGTGTGCAAAAAAGTGCCGCTCAGAGGTAAAACAACCCAACCCCATTCCATTTCTGTCCTAACAGCTCACCACTGGATTCTCTTCCCATCCCTTCTCTGAGATTTTGGAGTCCATTTGACCTAACCATTTATCCCATTGTGTGCAAAAGTGCCGCTCAATGGTAAAACAATCCAATCGAACCTACCCTACACTATTGTGAGCCCATAGGCTCCTTCCAACCTGCCCATTTAGCCCATTATATACACAGTAGTGAACTCAGAGCAAGAAAAAGCTCATCTCAAGGAATGAACAGCCACTCACACAATCAAGCTCTTCTCTCAGTATAAAAATTAACACAGTAGATAAAAAAACTGCATAATAATTTTGACTTCCCAAATAGAGTCTCGGCTTGCCTAATTAGAGTGCTGCTTATGCGATGCAACAACATTTAGTTCATATGCTATTTTCCTCGGTAAAAAAGAGAAAGTTTGTTATTTTACGGCGGGAACCTTAATTATGTTAGCATTCGATCTTCAGCATTGCCTCATCGTTACTTTAACGGCTATCTGAAGCTCATATTTCAACTTAGGGATGATATAGTAGACTCGCTTCAACATCCAGAAGCAAAAAAGAATACCTACCCATTTCCTCATACTCCATACTAAATCAGTCAAAATACGTCACTTCTATCGCATCCCTTCTAACTTCCTCATCCAAAAGGAATATTCCAATAATTTCTCTAACTGTAGAACTTTAATAAACCTTTAGCACTATCTCTACTTTCGAGGTAATCAAAAATAAGTGCACTACTATACAGTCCCTACAGATTGATCCTTCCTGTAGCACCGCCTTGCCGTAGGAGAAGACGCAAGGGGCTAATAAAATTCCCCCAAAGTGCTTTCCTTAATGCCTCCACAATAAATGTGAAAATTTCCATTCTCATTGCTTTCCTTTTTCCTTCGCAACAAAGGCTGAGGAGGGTGGAGCTCAGAGGAAAGGGCTTTTGTGCTTTTAGATGTTCCTCACCCCGAGTACTGACTAGGACTGTGACGAGATGGAGAGAGGGCCACGCAGAGAATAGATGTTATTGACGTCCAAAGAGGAAATGACCTGTTGGAAGTTCCAAGTGGCTGTCACTGCCGCTTGCTCTTCTTATTGGATCTTTCTCTCTCGAGATTTAAGTAATAAAGCGATGAGTTCATTATTCTAGTGTGTGTTACGAAGTTCCATATTGGGTATTAGAGACAGAAATTTCGGAAAAAGCTTCTTCTTATAGTTCAAAAAATAATTTTTTTTCAAGTAAAAATTGCAAGACGTCGAAATTCTAAATTTAGTCACTCAGAGTAAAATGTTTGTTGTCCGATGTAAGACTATTTGAAATTCGAATTTTGTAATCATCTACGATCTGGATTAGCCCTAGGTGTAAAAATTTTCAGAGTGCGAAACCTACATCATATCAGTGGGGAAGTCGTGTGTGTGAGGGGGTGACTCCCTTGGCATTGTTGTTTTCCTTCAACAACCGTAAGCGTGAAAAATGGTGGAAGTATTTATCTGGAAATCAATGTATGATGTAGGAATGTAATTGGAAATCAGTGTATAGTCCTCAAAAAAGTATCCGAACATCGTGGTTGATAATAGAATTCAGAAAAAAATATCTGGAAACAATTTCTTTTAGAAATTAGTGACCTGGCAACCTTCGTGTATGTACACGAAGGTTGCCAGATCACTAATTTCTAAAAAAATCGTTGCCAAATATTTTTCCCGAATTTTGTAATCAACCATAGCGTTCGGATACTTTTTTGAGCGACTTTACAAGGATACAGTGTACCAGGATACAGTGTACCAGGATACAAGGGTCCCGGTGGCTCAGAGAAGGTTGGTGGGAGAGGACCTATTGGACAGCTGTCAGGAGACAGATGGTAGTCTCCAGTTAAAGCCATCCAGCGTGTTCTTTAATGAGCACAGTGTGTGAAGCGATAATAGATATATGACGTAATATGAGCTTGTTTAAGCGGGAAAAAATAGAGTGAGGTTATATATATAATGTTTTAAAAAATTGTGACATTGACAGTGTGTGTGACAGATATGGCCACAATCAAGAATTAGGAGACTCATTAAAGAAAAAATATTTTAACATAATTATATATATATATACACATTCTTCTACCAGGGACTGCTAGAAACAAGCCTTTGTTCTAGCATTTAAATAATTGTCAAATATCACAAACAGGCCCGGATCTAAAAACGAATCGAGGGGAGAGGGCAAGAAACAAAAACGAGTCGAAAAAATGCTAGGGAATGGGGGGAGGGGGCAAAAGACTTGATTTTCGATGAAGCATAACATTTCCTCCTTAGGTTTACGGTTTTGAAAAATTTATTGTAAAATTCATAAAATGTAAATAAGTTTAATAAAGTTTTGCCACTTTTACCCTTACTTTCATCATCAGGATCATAAACATATGGGCGTCAACAGAGTAGGACAAAAATGGCAGCTCCCCCCCCCGGAAAAATTTATCGAAAAATTAATTTGTTTGGAATAATATCAGGTGTACCAAAAATAATGTTTACTTCTCTTTAGCGAAATGTTATCTTGAATTTTTTTTTTCATGATTTGGTTTGTTTTCGGAAGCATATCATTTATTTTAATTTATTAATAATATAAAAAGCATCTTTACATATATTTAAAATGCGAAATTTCTCTTTTTTTTTCGTTTTTGGTCATCTTTACAATGTAATGCATGATTGCTGTATTTACAACTACGAGTATTAATGAACGGCTGCATCTAAATATTTCCGTCTCGAAATACTGATTTGTCTCTCCCTATTAAAGCGTTTCTGCCGACACCCATGGTTCAACAGTCATCAAAGTTTAAATAGATTACAGTTAATGCTTAGAAAGGGAATTTGGTTGAAATGAAAATCAAACAATTCGTCCGCAGAGTTTTTTGATTTGTGCGAAGAACTGAGATAATTGAAACGAATTTGTTGAAGTTAAAGGGGAAATGAAAAGATTTGCATTCATGACTTTCTGAGAGAGTTAAAGTTCCTTGCTGAAATGGAAGGGAAATCCATCAAGCACGTTGTGTACAGTTTAGGGATGATGTTCAGTCTTGTACGAGTTCGTTCTGCCAAATTGCTGTTCAAATAGTTGTCAAGTGAGTAGAAATTGGCGAACAACTTTTAGATGTAATTTTAGACTTTAACCAAACTTGCCTTTACTAAGTGCTGACTAAACTAAAGAGGAAACTATGACTGAAATTTAAAGTAAGATAAATACATCGAGTCCGTAATGGAATGTCATTAATTAATTCGGTTAATTGAATTTCCTGACTCCTTGAGTTCCAGGTCGTTACGCTTGTTTTTCTAGTGTGTTGGGTGAAGGAAATTACATTTTTATGTTTCTGCAACTCGTTAGTTGGTTATTTTACCACTGAGCGGAACTTTTATACATGCAGGGGTAGCTCAGTCGGTAGTACGCCTGCTCGTATCTGCAGTTCCCAGGTTCGAGTCCCCCCTGGGCCAGCGTCAAGATTTATCTCCACAAAACTCCCTGCCCTTGGTCAGTAAGGGAACACGGATGGGTTTGAAAAGGCCGCCGTTCGTCAGTCGGATGGTACGTTCAGCCGTGATCCCGTGGACGGGAGAGTCATACCTTGTGCACGTTATTGTACATGCTGGATGTCCTTGATAGGAGGCTACCATTTATTTCCTAACAGCGGTCCAGTGGGTCCCCGTCCCCAAACTTCTCTGAGCTATCGGAGTCCTTGTGACTTGGCCATTTAGCCCATTATGGGAAAAAAAGCGCCATACATGGTTGGTTTGTTGGTTGTTTCACCTCTGAGCGGCCCTTTTTTGCACACAATGGGGCTAAATGGCCAAGTCACAAGGACCCCGACGGCTCAGAGAAGGTTGGGGGAGGGGACCCACTGGAACAGCTGTGGGAGACAGATGGTAAGCCTCCCGTCAAGGCCATCCAGCGTGTTCTTTAACGTGCACAGGGTATTGCTCTCCCGCATAAGGGGCCACGGCTTAACGTCCCATCCGACGGAGGCGGCCTTTCCAAGCCCATCGGTGTCCCCTACTGGCCATGGGCAGGGCGGGGAGTTTTGCGCAAATAAATCTCAAAGCTGACTCAGCTGGGACTCGAACCTGGGAACTGCAGATTACGAGTCTGGCGCGGTACCGACTGACCCCGCCCCCCATACAGGGGAAAAGCAACTCAACCCAAACAGTGGACTAAACGACCAGGTAAAATAGATCCTACGAGGTAAGAGAAGATTGGCTATTAGTGGACCAGTCAAAACCATCCTGAACGCTCTTTAACGTGCACAAGGTATGGCTCTCCAACACACGGATCACAGCTTAACATCTCATCAGACGGATGGTGAACATCCCATGGATGCACACTTTCTTACAGAGGACAAAGTGGGCGTTAACGGAAAAAATTTCAGAGCATACACATTTATTTTGTCTTATACTTCAATAAAATGCTTATTTATAGAAGCTACTGATTGGCCATCCACTGAGATGATAATTGAATTCTATAATAGTTCGTTAGGATACGTTGCATCCCAACAAGAAACACCTGCATGTAAGCAATTTTAAAGAAATAGATTCTTCTGGGTTTTAATAACACGCGCGTTAAATCATTCCTATTTCGTGACCAACGATCCAGCAAGAGACTATGAATTTTTACAGCAGATTGAACGCTTTGAAGCTAAGCGCTGAAAACGATTTCGTTTTCGAGAAAGGAAAAGATTGCTTGGAATTCATTTTTGGAGAATTTCTCGGAGCAGATGAGAACATTAAGAGCAGAAGAAACGTTGTGGGAGAAATGAAAGACTGAAGCACGTGCGGACGATCATTTAAAGAGATGAAATTTAGGGGAGAGAGAGAGGAAGATTAAGTTAAAATGAAACATATTTATGTGTTGTTTTAGCGTATTATAATCGGAATGGAGAAATAGAGGCCCTTGGTTATTCGCAAATTTGCGAGCTAACGATATTCTCAACGTGTTGCTCCACTCTTATGGGGCGGGGGTGGCTCAGTCGGTAGCGCGCCAGGCTCGTAATCTGCAGTTCCCAGGTTCGAGTCCCAGCTGGGTCAGCGTTGAGATTTATCTCCGCAAAATTCCCTGCCCTGCCCACGGTCAGTAGGGGACACCGATGGGCTTGGAAAGGTCGCCGTCCGTCGGATGGGACGTTAAGCCGTGGCCCCGTGTGCGGGAGAGACATACCCTGTGCACGTTAAAGAACACGCTGGATGGCCTTGACGGGAGGCTACCATTTGTCTCCCAACAGCTGTTCCAGTGGGTCCCCTCCCCCAACCTTCTCTGAGCCTTCGGGGTCTATGTGACCTGGCCATTTAGCCCATGGTGTGCAAAAAAGTGCCGCTCAGAGGTAAAACAACAACCCAAAGCTCCACTCTTATCAGATTGTCGAAAGAAAACTCCTAACAATGAATAAAAACATTTTCAGAATGGCTTTTCAACAAGGATATGATAGAAGATTTCAATGGATTACTTTACCTATGAGCGACTCTTCTGTAAGCACAAAGGACTAAATGGCCAGGTCACCAGAACCCCTAATGGCTCAGAGAAGATTGGGGAAGGTCCACTGATAAGAGGGAAGATGGAAGAATCCAGCATGTTCTTTAGCGTTCATAGGGTATAGCTATTCAAGCACACGGGGCCGCGGCTTAACGTCTCGTCCGGCGGAAGACGGCCTTTCCAAGACCATCAAATGTTCTTTTTCTGACAAAAGGAAGGATGAGAGTCGGATGATGTCGATGAGCGACAACTTAAGTCGTCATCCACTTAGTCTCAAGGCCTTTTTGAAACTCATGGCATCATATATTCACGTGTTGCACTGATAGGACATCCGAGACTTACGCTGCCATAAGCTATTGACGCATTTCTACTGGTTGGATCTTCTTTGCCAGAATTATTGTGAGGATCTCCAGCTGTGTATACATCTGCAGTATCTTTACTATATTCATCCAACTCTGCATCTTCAGAGCACTGGTGTGTAACAGTGTGGGCTGCCACTTCTTAGGGACACTATTAGATACTGTTGGGTTGTTTTACCTCTGAGCGGCACTTTTTTGCACACCATGGGCTAAATGGCCAGGTCACAGAAGGTTGGGGGAGGGGACCCACTGAAACAGCTGTTGGGAGACAGATGGTAGTCTCCCGTCAAGGCCATCCAGGGTGTTCTTTAACGTGCACAGGGTATGGCTCTCCCGCACACGGGGCCACGGCTTAACGTCCCATCCGACGGACGGCGGCCTATTCCAAGCCCATCGATGTCCCCTACTGACCGTGGGCAGGGCGGAGAATTTTTGCGGAGATAAATCTCAACGCTGACCCAGCTGGGACTCGAACCTGGGAACTACAGATTACGAGCCTGGCGCGCTACCGACTGAGCCACCCCCATTTGATACTGTACTAACATACAGTGGTGGTAAAGCTTAGAGATACTTAAAAAACCGGTCTCGGACAGCCGTTCAACAAAAGAATAGGGAAAAGGAGGGAATTTATGTATAATGCTATAAATATCATAATTTAATTTATCTAAAATTTAGTTACAAGCTATTTTTGAAACAGTGTAAAATAAGTTATTAATCATTATTTTATTAAAGAGTTCCGAATGTTTCAAAATTAAACACAAAAGTTTAAAACATAAATATCTACGTGTTGAATTTAAGTTGTAGAACTTTAATTGAAACAGATATATATCACTGAAAATTAATTCTTCTTTTACTACAATGTCAGGATGATACAGGGGGCTCTGTACAATCCTAGATGTTTGTTAATTTGACCGGTAGATTTACTTTCTGATACCCTAGTAGAAGGTGTCGTCCATGATACATGTGACGAAGTCTTATAGAGAAACGGAGGACACTGAAATTTCCCAGAAAGTGGGCTCTTTTTAAATATATAGCTTCATCCCTTGAGTCCTTTTTATCTGCAAATCGTTTCTCAAATGAAATCTCTTAAGTGACTATTTTTTGTACCTAATCCCATAGGTTCAGATAATGTTATCAACATTTGCAGACAGACAAATATCATGCAGTTAAATTCCTTCTTCTGTGATAGGAAGAGAATCGACATCAGCGCTTTGCTCGCTGTCTTTGAAAGCTCTCAGATCCATCAACACAAACATTCGGTGTGATGGTAAACACTTCTAAGCAAGAAGCAGGATGTTCTGCTGCTGCTTGTATTCGACCGATGTAAACATTGCAGAGTCTTCTATATTGCTCCATAGCTCTTCTCTTGTACATCATGGGACAGATAATGGAGAAATAGCGTTCGAGTTCTTTTCCTTTGGTTAGGTAACATGCTGTTCTTGTATTTCGAGGATGTGTTATGTGTGTTGATTTTTATGGAACTAAATTGAAAACAGGAATAGTTTTATTTATGTTATTTTGTTATCTATATGCAATTTGAAATTAAAAAAGTACGGAAATGCTGATAATTGCAAAATTTGATGAAAGAAATCTCAAAAAAAAAAAATCAATAAGTTTATCAACGGAAAAGTGAAACCGGGTTTAACAAGGGACAAAAGAAATGAAATTTATCAGAGGGTAAATGAAATAGAGTTTAACAATTGGCAAAGAAAATCAAGTTTAACAATGGGCAAAAGAAATCAGTTTGTGAAAGGGTAAATGAAATAAATTTTAACAATGAGAAAAGGAAATCAAGTTTAACAATGAGCAAAGGAAATCAAGTTTGTTAACGGGTAAATGAAATGTTTGAACAATGGTAAGGGAAATCAGTTTAACAATGAGCAAAAAAAATCAGTTTATCACAGGGTAAATTAAATAAATTTTAACAATGAGAAAGGAAATCAATTTTAACAACGAGCAAAGGAAACAAAGTTTAACAATGAGATAGGAACCAAAGTTTAACAATGAGTAAATGAAATAAAGTTTAACAATGAGTAAATGAAATAAAGTTTAACAATGAGCAAAGGAAATAAAGTTTAACAATGAGATAGGAACCAAAGTTTAACAATGAGTAAATGAAATAAAGTTTAACAATGAGCAAAGGAAATAAAGTTTAACAATGAGATAGGAACCAAAGTTTAACAATGAGTAAATGAAATAAAGTTTAACAATGAGCAAAGGAAATAAAGTTTAACAATGAGATAGGAACCAAAGTTTAACAATGAGTAAATGAAATAAAGTTTAACAATGAGCAAAGGAAATAAAGTTTAACAATGGGCAAAAGAAATCAGTTTGCCAACATGTAAATGAAATAAATTTTAACAATGAGGAAGGAAATTAAGTTGAATAATGAGCAAAGGAAATCAAGTTTAACAATGGTCATATGAAATCAGTTTATCAACGGCTAAATGAAATAAATTTTAACGATGGAAAAAGAAATTAAGTTGAAAATGGGCAAAGGAAACAAATTTTAACAATGAGCAAAGGAAACAAAGTTTAACAATGAGCAAAAGAAATCAGTCTATCAACGGGTAAATAAAATAAATTTTAACAATGGGAAAGGAAATCTAGCTCAACAATGAGCAAAGGAAGTAAAGTTTAACAATGGACAAATGAGATCAGTATATAAACGGTTAAATGAAACAAATTTTAACAACGGAAAAGGAAATGAAGTTGAAAAATGAGCAAAGGAAATAAAGGCTTAAAAATGAGCAAATGAAATCAGTTAATCAAGGGGCAAATTAAATCAAATTTAATAATGGTTGAAAGAAATAAAGTTAACAATGGGAAAGCAAACCAGTATAACAATGGGAAAGCAAACCAGTATAACAACGGGAAAATAAAATCTAGTTTAACAATGGCCAAATGAAATCAGTTTATCAATGTGAATGAAATCAAATTTAACAATGAGCAAAGAAAATAAAAGTTAAAAAATGGGCAAAAATGAATTCAGTTTATCAACGGGTAAATGAAATCAAGTTTAACAATGGAGACAAAGGAAATAAAGGTTTAACAATGGATAAATTAAATCAGTTTATCAACGGGTAAATGAAATAAAGTTTAATCATGGCAAAGGGTTGGGTTGTTTTACCTCTGAACGGCACTTTTTTGCACACCATGGGCTAAATGGCCAGGTCACATGGACCCCGAAGGCTCAGAGAAGGTTGGGAGAGGGGACCCACTGGAACAGCTGTTGGGAGACAGATGGTAGCCTCCCGTCAAGGTCATCCAGCGTGTTCTTTAACGTGCACAGGGTATGGCTCTCCTGCACACGGGGCCACGGCTTAACGTCCCATCCGACGGACGGCGGCCTTTCTAAGCCCATATGGGCAAAGGAAATAATGGTTCAACAACAGGCAAAGAAAATAAGTGTTAACAATGGGCGAATGAAATTAGTTTATCAACGGAAAATGAATTCAGTTTATCAATGGGTAAAGGAAATAAAAGTTTAACAACGGGTAAATGAAATAAATGCTTAAAAATTGGTAAATGAACTAAAAGTTTAACAACGGGCAAATAAAATTAGTTTATCAATGGGTAAATGAAATCAGTTTTAACTAAGGAAAAACGAACTCAAATTTATCGATGGTCAAATGAAATCAAGATTTAACAATGGCCAAATGAAATTAAGTTTATCACCGGGTGAACGTAATGAAATCCTCCAATGGTTAAATGAAGTCAAGTTTAACGAAGGATAAATAGAATCAAATTAAACAGCGGCATTTGAAATAATTTAGGTAAATAACATAAAGTGATTCGAAAATTAATGCATTAACCTTTTAGATTGGATATACAGAAAAATGGATTTTTAAATTGTAATAATTTTTTTAGCAGTCTCAAAACTAAAACGAAAAATAACGTTCCCTTTCAAACGAGTTAAAGGACGAAGAGAATAGGATAAACACTGCATCTTAATTAGTAATCATTAATCACACATTTCAAAGAAAATAGCTTAATATTTCCTGCTATTGGCTGGAAATAAAGCCGAATAGGAATTTTTTATATAATTTGTGACACTAGCCATATCATAAGTTTTCATTGGGGGTATGATTGATTCGGTTGAAAAGATAAAATTAAATTCATAAATCCTTAAAATCCTCCCAAATAAATGGAAATCTTCGAAGCTAGATCCCCATTGATATGACATGGAATTTCCCTAATATTTTGATAGGGCAGTGTATGTAACGTTATCAAACAGAAGCTGAAATTGAAAGTAATAAAAACATAAAGATGAAATTGAACTTTTCAAGAGCTTTCTAACTATACCTCAACGAGTGCAAAAAGAAAGAGCATGACATTTAAGATACTGATAAATTATACAAACCGACGCTGCTATATGCACATTGACCCTATTTGTGACGTCATCACTGTCAAGTCTGCAGCTGGAGAACAGGAATAAGCTTTGCAAGAAATGGGACTGCATCATCTATGAATGGGCAAGCTAGTGAAAGTTACCCCGACCTCGATCCATTTCTCCTAGCTATCGTGAATGCACTCTCCATTCGCGATCCGCATGCTCAGGATCCTCTCCATTCACGGTCGAGATTTATCATTGCGTCCAACTGCCGTTGTATTATCTCATTCGGTTTCTGCTTCAGAGCTTTTATAGGGTGTAGAATAATGAATGGTGTCTGGGAAGGGAGATGTTGGAAGGCAGAGACGGCATGGACGCATTTTGTCATATCGTTAAAACTGGATTGAACTTGCATGGGAGAGACCTACGGTTCGAGGAGAAAGAATTAGATTTAATAAATTTATAAATCACTCAGATGTGAAACATTTTGTTGATTTAATCTACTGTAAATAGGCGTGTAACTTACATCATTGTTATAATTTAAGTGATAACTGGAGAGAGTATATTGTAACAATGATTCACAGTTCTCATTGATCTTCTCTTGATGGAGAGATAATTGATAGGCCATTCCCTTATTCCTTTTCTTTCTAGAATAAAAATATCTCCGTTATAACCGTCAATTCGGTAGTGCTACGCTCCTAATCTACACTAGGGGCGGGGGTGACTCAGTCGGTAGCGCGGCAGGCTCGTAATCTGCAGTTCCCAGGTTCGGGTCACAGATGGGTCAGCGTTGAGATTTATCTCCGCAAAACTCCCCGCCCTGCCCACGGTCAGTAGGGAATATCGATGGGCTTGGAAAGCCCGCCGTCCTTCGGATGAGACGTTAAGACGTGGCTCAGTGTGCGGGAGCCACGTCTTAACGTCCATCTGCACGTTAAAGACGCGCTGGATGGCTTTGACGGGAGGCTGTCATCTGTCTCCCAACAGCTGTTCCAGTGGGTCCCCTCCCCCAACCTTCTCTGAGCCTTCGGAGTCTTTGTGACCTGGCTATTTAGCCCATTGTGTGCAAAAAAGTGCCGCTCAGAGGTAAAACAACCCAATTTAATCTGCAGTTCCTAGGTTCGTGTCCTAATTGTGCCAGTGTTGAGATTTATTTCTGCTAACTCTCACCCTGCACCGTGCCAGAAAACGGTCACCGAATGGCAGAATAGTCCGTCGTCCATCAGATGGGTTGTTAAGCCGTGGACCGTGTGCAGGAAAGCCATACCTCATGGACGTAAAAATAAAACACTGCGTGGGTTTGACAGCAATCTTCTACCTCTTAACAGCTGTTCTGTAGGTCACCTTCCTCCAAACGTTTTTTGAACTCTTGGAGTCCTTGTGACCTGGCCATTTCGATAGTGTAAAAAAAAGCACTGCTAACAAGTAGTACGCATTCAACCGAGCGTTGAATGCGCTTTCTTACTTACAACTGAGTTTAAAAACGGAGTCAGTCCCTACCACTTATGAAATAGTAACTGTTTCTGATGCTTAATACTTTTCATCAGAGTCAAGCATCCAAGTCAGTTTTTATAATTTCAGAGGAAGAAGTTCAAATTTTGACAGAGAACAGTGTACATCAGTGGTGTTCAGGTGATTAGTATGTCGAGCTACTTTGTTTTGCAATCCTGCTTTCTATTAGCATTTTTTTATCAAGTAAAAGTAAATTATTATACTTTTTTTATCATATTTTTTAAAAAAGCGTAGGTTGTAGTTAGGATACAGCTATATAAATAAAAAAAAATGAATACTCCTTCAAGCAACTGCTTATCTCATGACTTTTATCTACGGATATCTGACAAGAAGCTGTCAGTTTAATCAACAATACCTGAAACAGAAGGCTATTACTGTAAATTACAACGTCAACATTAAAAGATGTAATTTAGAAAACAAATTTCTTATATATTTTTCCCTATTATTTCTACTGGTAAATTTTAAATTTAATCTTTATACTAATTTATAAATATACATTGTTTAGAATTCGTATGCAAAATGTTATGATAATGCTAATATAGATGAGTAATTTTTTTTCTACATAATGTATATTTATAAATTGTATAAAGATTAATTTTAAAACTTGTCAGGGAAAATAATAAACATAAAAATATAAGAAATTTTTAGTGTATTTTTTAGATATACATATGCTGACGTCATAACTTAGTGAAACGGTCTTCTATTCTAGGTGGTGTTGGTTTAATACGACGTAGAGAAGTTCTGTGAGGAAGGCGAGATCTCAGCAGAAAGCCAAACACAAACATATGTGTCTTACCCGTGGCTTGAGCCCAGGTCCCTTTAGTCAGTAGCCAAGCCGGCTAATAATCGTCTACAAGTGGGTTGGGTTGTTTCACCTCTGAGCGGCACTTTTTTGCACACCATGGGCTAAATGGCCAGGTCACATGGACCCCGAAGGCTCAGAGAAGGTTGGGGGAGGGGACCCACTGGAACAGCTGTTGGGAGACAGATGGTAGTCTCCCGTCAAGGCCATCCAGCGTGTTCTTTAACGTGCACAGGGTATGCCTCTCCCGCACAGGGGGCCACGGCTTAACGTCCCATCCGACGGACGGCGGCCTATTCCAAGCCCATCGGTGTCCCTTACTGACCGTGGGCAGGGCGGGGAATTTTGCGGAGATAAATCTCAACGCTGACCCAGCTGGGACTCGAACCTGGGAACTACAGATTACGAGCCTGGCACGCTACCGACTAAGCCACCCCCGCCCCATCGTCCACAAGATGGTTACAATTATATATAAGCCACAAAATGAATTAGAAGTTAAAAAAATTATTGAAAAATTAACCGTCAGAACAGGGTTGTTTGGATTGGGTAGTTTTACCTCTGAGTGTCACTTTTTGCGCACCATGGGCTAAATGACAAGGTCACAAGGACCCCGAAGGCTCAGAGAAGGTTGGGGGAGAGGACCACTGGAACAGCTGTTGGGAGACAGATGGTAGTCTCCCGTTAAGGTCACCCAGCGTGTTCTTTAACATGCACATGGTATGGCTCTCCCGCACACGGAGCCACGGCTTAACGTCACATTCGATGGGCGACGGCCTCTCCAAGCCCATCAGTGTCCTCTACTGACCTTGGGCAGGGCGGGGAGTTTTGAGGCGGAGATAAATCTCAAAGGTGACCCAGCTGGGACTTGAAAACCGTCAGAACAGAAAAACCCTTTAATTTCAATAAAAAACTAATGTGGAATAATTCTGCATTGAAGACACGATCGACCAAAAAGTACGCTGTGATCGACATTCGATATCTCGGGTTGAACACCTCTAGTGTAGGGGATGTTACTGTTTTCTAAATCACAAACACAAATGAGTGACTTCTTCTTAAGTTCATAAAGTTTTTAAACTCTATGAAACTGCATGAGATAGCCGAATACTCTTAAAGCAAACAAAACTGTAGAAAGCGCACAGTTTAATAATATCGTATATCGTAAATTAACAGAAGTGAGTACAGTCGCTCAAAAAATATCCGAACACTATGGTTGATTACAGAATTCAGAAAAAATATCTGGCAACGATTTTTTTAGAAATTAGTGATCTGGCAACCTTCGTGTCAATTGTTTTTTTTCTCTTGTAAGAGCAACCTTCGTGTCACGTGACACGAAGGTTGGCAGATCACTAATTTGTAAAAAAATCGTTCCAGCCTTTTTTTTAATATCTGTGATTTATCCACTGCACGATCTTTAACTGTAAAACTAAATGTAAATGCAAAATAAAGGGAGAAAAATGCAATTTGAAAAAAAAAATGAAAAGTAAATTGCGATTTAGTACTTTGGGTTGTTTTATCTCTGAGCTGCACTTTTTTCGCACGCAATGGGCGAAATGACCAGGTCACAAGGATCCCGAGGGCTCAGAGAAGGTTGTGGGAGGGGACCCACTGGGCAGCAGCATGATAACCTCTCGTTATGACCGCCTAGCGTGTTCTTTAAAGCTCACAGTCTCCCGTATATATGGGACCACGGCTTTTACGTCCCATTCGATAGACGGCGATCTTTCTAAACCCATCGGTGTCCTCTACTGACTTAGGGCAGGGGTTTTGCGAAGATAAATATTAATACTGGCTCAGGTCGATGGGCTTGGAAAGGCCACCGTCCGTCGGATGGGACGTTAAGCAGTGGCCCCGTGTGTGGGAGAGCCATACCCTGCGCACGTTAAAAAAACACCCTGGATGGCCTTGATGGGAGGCTATTATCTATCTCCCAACAGCTGTTCCAGTGGGTCGTTTCCCCTAACCTTCTATGAGCCTTCGGGGTCCTTGTGATCTGGCCATTTAGCCCATGTTGTGCAAAAAAGTGCCGCTCAGAGGTAAAACAACCCAACCCAACCGGCTCAGGTGGGACTCGAACCTGGGAAATGCAGAATACGAGCCGAGCGCGCTGCTGACTGAGCACTACTTCCCCAACGCGATTTAGTACGATTTTTATTTTAATTTGTTCACTTAAAAATAAAATTTTACTTTCCGGGTGCAAAAAAAAAAGATATAATTCTAACTAATCAGGCTGATATATTTGTTTTGTACCTTTTGAGTTTAGGTAAGAGGACGCTTGATGCTTTTGATTTCAGATACTTACCTAATATCTTGGGCATTCGGTAGTTGGATTACATTGATGATGATGAGATTGACTAAGGAGTCGTCAAACAACTTGAAGTAGCATTTTATCTAGAGGGAGATTGTGTTAATCCCTAATACCATATTTCAGATTAGTGAATATTAATACAAATAGTGCGCCTGAAGGTCTCCGAAAAAGGGATAGTCTTGGTTGAGTTGGATTGACAATGTCAAAAAAACTGTTTAAATGTTAGGTTGGGTTGTTCTACCTCTGAGCGGCCCTGTTTTCAACACAATGAGCTAAATGGCAAGACCACAAGTACCCCAAAGGCTCAGTTGGGTTGGGTTGTTTTACCTCTGAGCGGCACTTTTTTGCACACCATGTGCTAAATGGCCAGGTCACATGGACCCCGAAGGCTCAGAGAGGGTTGGGGGAGGGGACCCACTGGAACAGCTGTTGGGAGACAGATGGTAGCCTCCCGTCAAGGCCATCCAGCGTGTTCTTTTACGTGCACAGGGTATGGCTCTCCCGCACACGGGGCCACGACTTAACGTCCCATCCGACGGACGGCGGCCTTTCCAAGCCCATCGGTGTCCCCTACTGACCGTGGGCAGGGCGGGGAATTTTGCGGAGATAAATCTCAACGCCTGACCCAGCTGGGACTCGAACCTGGGAACTACAGATTACGAGCCTGGCGCGCTACCGACTGAGCCCCCCCCCGCCCCCCAAAGGCTCAGAGAAGGTTGGGGAAGGGGAACACTATATGGGAGATAGGTGATAGCCTCCTTTTAGGTCCATCCAGCGTGTTCTTTAACATGCAAAGGGTATAGCTCTCCTGCACGAGGGAAATGCTGTTTTTCGTTTCAGCTTAGTAATATTCATTCATTGGTAAAAGGAAATTAAATTACCGTTCAAGCAGCTGCTTGCCTCAGAGATCTGACAGGAGGCTGTTAATTTAATTCGCCTTGGTATTAAGGCGAGGCCTTAGAGGAAGATCAAGACATGAAAGGAAACACTCATATCTTATTCTGGAATCGAATCCAGACCCTTCTGATCAGCAGACAAGCGATGTTAACCACCCGGCCACCTCATTTAGCTCCCTTTAAACAACCCTTATTCTAGGTCAAAGATGCTCCCTGCTATCAACACTGTTGAATATTCCAGCTTCCATAATGCCTTAAATACTAAACAACTACAATTCAAAAGCCTTTAGAGCTGGGAATTTGTTATTTGGCTTTACTTTATCTTGCCTACCTTCCGAATAATTAATATACACTATATGTTCGTTGTTCATTTCAGAAAGCCTTATGCATCATCAAAAGATTACTAGAGACATTGTGTCTCGATTTCCGCTGCCATCGCCAGTAAGTCTTGTTCTTCTAAAGTCGATGGTGCGGAGGGATATACACTTCGCGAGCGGCATTAACTGATCCAAAAAGAAGTCCTAGCTTTGTTGCCAGCTGGGGCACGTGACCTGATAGACGATATTAGTGCTGAGGAGCCGTCGTAATGGTCCTTATTTCCCACCTTTGATGGCTACCCAATGCATCGTAGCTGCGTTGATGACCACGTGCTGCAAGGATGGACTTTAAGAGGACAGTCGCTGATCTCCAGCTTCTCTGCTCTTCCTTCTCCCGATTTCCGTCATCCGCCACTGCCATTATCGTTATCTCGGACGAATTGATCGCTCTTTGCCACAAGTTCTCTTGCCATGACAGGAGGCAAAAGAATGCTTACAATGAGGAACGCATTCCTCATTTCTTCGTTTGCGGACACACATGAATCTAATATCCGATAATGAACAAAAATAATGTAGCGTTGGTTTGAATAATTCTAAATCTGAGCTACATTTTTTTGCAAGCACTCTGATAAATGAGAAGGTGACAAGTACCAGACGGGAGTCATCTGTAAATCACATAATGCCATGATAAAAGTGATTCCGTTACGGAACCAACTAGACAGAACATCGTTAAGAGTAAATTAGTTATGTTGCTTTTTAAAAGTTAATCAATAATTTAAAAATGTTTAATAAAATTTTAATAAAGCCATAGTAAATAAAATATTTCACTTTACATTATTTTAAACTAAACGATTTGAAGTTAATTTTAGAAAAAAATAAGTGACTAATAAATTTAACAAATATTTGAGATATCTGGTGAAAAATGTATTTTTTCGGACTACCATCTTTCTGATTCTGTCAAAAAATGGGAGCTGCTTCTGGGTGCGATCTTTCTGGCTCTGGTATATGAAAGTTTTTTTTAAAAAGAAAGGGGAAAGAGATACTCCCCTTTACAAAGGAAGGAGATAACCTGCTTATGCAACGTACAAGCTGATTTTAGTGGTCAGGTATGCTAACCACTAACCATGTTTTTCTACGATCGCCCTGTGTGTGATGAAAATGTTCTCTGTTTTGGAGATTACGATTTTTCTGATGTCTGACGAAGAATGCATGCTGTTTTTACCTACAACGTTTCTATTGTTTGATGAAGAATGTGCTGTTTTGGGCTATTATCATTTTATCTGTTAAGATTTTTTTCTTTTCGGCTACAAACTTTCCAGTGGTTGATAAAGAATGCTTATTGTATTGGGCTACTATGTTTTCGCCTGATCGATAATTGTGCTTTTTGGCTCTACGATATTTTTAAATAATAAAGAAAAGGTGCAGTTTTTTGTCAATCTTTCCAATCTCTGATGAAAAATGTATGCTGTTTCAGAGCTACGATCTTTTTATCTGGTGAAGAATGTGTACCGTTTTGGGAGGGGGGGATGCGTTTTTTTTTATCTCATGATGAATGTATGCTATTTTCTTTTACAACCTATATGTTTTCTGATGAAGAATGCCCACTGTTTTCGGCTACGATGTTTTCATCTGATGAAGAACGTCTACCGGTTTGGAGGGGGATGCGATCATTTTACGTGATGAAGAATGTGTGATATTTTAATATCACGATCCTTTTACCCAATGAAGAATGTGCGCTTTCGTCTGTGAACTTTCTGGTCTCTTAAGAAGAATGTGTGCTGCTTTGCCCTACTATCATCTCTCTCAATCTGGGGAAGAATGCGTTCTGATGTACGCCACGATCTTTCCATCTGATAAAGAAAGGGTGCTGGTTTCGGCTACGACATTTTTTGGACTCTGATGAAAAATGTATGCCACTTTGGATTATGCACTTTCTGGTGTCTGTCGAAAAACGAATGCTGTTTTGGGCAACTTTCCTTAAATAGAAAGAGAAATAAAAATAAACTATTCACAAACATCAAAGTAAAGAAAAGTTTAAAGAGCCAATATTGCACACCACCGTCCTTAATTTAGCGTTATCAGATAAAACTCCTAATTGCTTGATTAATTGTCCGCCGAGAGTGCAATTTCCTGGAATATATGGGACAGCTTTTTGTGCTTGTTGTTTCCACCTTGTAACTGATGCATCGCTAGCAAAAGAATAGCGATCCTACAAATTAGGGAACCTATCGGCTGTCTTCCTTTGAGTACACATAAAGCAGAAGCTCTCTCTGTATCGATGGCGACGGGGTCTGTAATGAGCAAACAAGATTTTCTTGTTGGTGGACCCATGAGCGAGCTATAAGTCAGCCTTGATGCAGTCTAACGTTGCTATAAATATGCTGCCGAGGCCGTGTCGATGGATGAATGAGTTATTTGCTTCTGGGAAAACAAATATTAATTTGGAGCCGAGACAACAACGACGAAGACATCTCAACAAGCGTCTCTGTTTGAACCGCTGCCGAGTTCTGAATGCTAGAAAGAGTGATCGGCTATGCCAGAGCAACCTAGATAGCTGTAGAACAAAAGGAGAGAAATTTTAAAAATGCGTCAAAATTTAAGTGATTTCATCTGTTTAAAGTTTATGTATAAGCTACTATTTTTTTAAATAGCGAAATAAAATTTTTTATGAATTTATTAAAATATTTACCAATATTTTAAAAATAATTACTAAATTTTAAAAATAAATAACTACCAGTATTATTTCAAGAAATATGATATTACTAAAAATATTGTCATTCCTTGTCTTTTTTTTTAGAGACATTTTATTATTTTTACTGTGAATCCTGTTCGAATGAATATTAAATTGAGATCTGCGGTTGATGTCTTTTGGTTTGTTACTAACAGACAACTTCATAAAGACTTGGGCATCGACCACATATATACTCATATTAAATGTATCTCAAAGTTTTTTTGAGGCTGTTAAAAATAATCCTAAGGAAATTATTTTTCCTTTGCTAAATTATGACCTTAATGTTCGTATATCAATATGTAAGTATGAGACCTAAAATGATGGCTTTCTCTGAGGAAAGCTACTCATTTTAGGTCTCTTGTGCATGATATATGCTATTTTTAGCTTGTGTTTTACGTTAGCCTCTAGGGGCGCACCCACGGGTGGTTTACTTGTTGCATGTCTTTACTTATGCCAACTGGGCTTATTCTCAGATGAAGATGGTAATGGGTAAAGTTTTACCTGGAACATCGCATATCCATGAACGATCTACGATTAATATTAATTATAGTAAGTTTAAAGAATCCATAAAGGAAATGGTAATAAGGAAGGGGGCTTGATTTTCTTCCAGTCTTAAAGAGCAAACTGTGGGATCTGATGATATTGGCCCTAATTAAAGGGGCGGGGATGGCTCAGTCGGTAGCGCGCCAGGCTCGTAATCTGTATTTCCCAGGTTCGAGTCCAAGCTGGGTCAGCGTTGAGGTTCATCTCCGCAAAATTCGACGCCCTGACCACGGTCAGTAGGGGACATCGGTGGGCTTGGAAAGGCCGCTGTCCGTCGGATGGGACGTTAAGCCGTGGCCCCGTGTGCGGGAGAGCCATGCCCTGTGTACGTTAAAGAACACGCTGGATAGCCTTGACGGGAGGCTACCATCTGTCTCCCAACAGCTGTTCCAGTGGGTCCCCTCCCCCAACCTTCTCTGAGCCACTGAGGTTCATGAGATCTGGCCATTTAGCCCACGATGTACAAAAAAGTGCCGCTCAGAGATAAAAACAACCCAACAACCCTAATTAAATAAAATTTCCATCTCTCTTTTATGGAAGGCAGTAAAATTTTAAGTTCATGAACTGATTGCATAGTTTATACTTTTTCGTGTCAACTATGCCGTTACTCAAAAGTCTCATAGAACGTATTTTTCTCTGATTGTTTATTGATTTTAACCAGGCGCAGATCTAGAAAAAAAAATCGAGGGGAGGGAGGGGGAGGACAAGAAATACAATCGAGGCCGAAAAAATGTAAAAGGGGACCAAGAGACTGAATATCCAATGCAGTATAACATTCTCCTCTCCTTTTTATGGTCTTTAAAAAATTCCTTTAAAAATGCCTGAAATGTAAAAGAGTTTAATAATTTTTATTTTTATTTTCTCACAGGCCCCCTTGACCACCTACAGTCGCTCAAAAAAATATCCGAACAATATGGCTGATTACAGAATTCAGAAAAAATATCTGGCGACGATTTTTTTTAGAAATTAGTGATCTGGCAAACTTCGTGTACTGTACACGAAGGCTGCCAGATCGCTAATTTCTAAAAAAATCGTGGAAAAGATATTTTTTCTGAATTCCGTAATCAGCCATAGTGTTCGGATATTTTTTGAGCGACTGTACCCCTAGATTTGGCACTAATTTCAACAAATGTAGACACGTGCTTTATAGTTACAATAGAAATAATACCTTGCCTGTCTCAATCATTGTGAACACCTTTCAACTACTTTGTCGGCTTTCAATTCTCTGCGAATAGTTCTCGTCGAAACTGATTTTGAAGTACTGCTAGCGGTCACCTCTCTCAGCTGATAAACTGTAGCAGCTCTGTTTAGCCGTACAGTTCGTGCCAACAAATGCCTGTCCCTCTCTGTCAGAACCTTTTTCCTCCAGCATTTTCCACGATTGACGGACATTTTTTTTTGAGACCGTTACCATTCTCCACACACTTCGGATACTGTACCCCCTCATTTTTGCTGAGTTCGATCATCTCTGGATTGGATTGTTTTACCTCTGAGCGGCACTTTTTTGCACACAATGGGCTAAATGGCCAGGCCACAAGGACCTCGAAGGTTCAGAGAAGGTTGGGGGAGGAGACCCACTGGAACAGCTGTTAGGAGACAGATGGTAGCCTCCCATCAAGGCCATCCAGTGTGTTCTTTAACGTGCACAGGGTATGGCTCTCCCGCACACGGGGCCACGGCTTAACGTCCCATCCGACGGACGGTGGCCTTTTCAACCCCATCGGTGTCCCCTACTGACCGTGGGCAGGGCGGGGAAATTTTGCGGAGATAAATCTCAACGCTGACCCAGCTGGGACTCGAACCTGGGAACTACAGATTACGAGCCTGGCGCGCTACCTACTGAGCCACCCCAGCCCCGCCGATCATCTCTGTTATGGATGTTTGTGCCCATCGGGGACCAACGATGAAGAGATTCCCTTCGGAATCAATAAGACCAGCATTTTTATCAATGTCGCATATGACTTTGCTCTTCACCACGCCTTTACGGCTTTTATGTGACTTCGTATGATTGGTTGTTTTACCCCTGAGCGACACTTTTTTGCACACCATGGGCTAAATGGCCAGGTCACGTGGACCCCGAAGGCTCAGAGAAGGTTGGAGAGGGAGACCCACTGGAACAGCTGTTGGGAGACAGATGGTAGTCTCCCTTCGAGGCCATCCAGCGTGTTCTTTAACGTGCACAGGGTATGGCTCTCCAGCACACGGGCGGGGGTGGCTCAGTCGGTAGCACGCCAGGTTCGTAATCTGCAGTTCCCATTTTCGAGTCTCAGCTAGGTCAGCGTTGAGATTTATCTCCGCAAATTTTCTCATCCTGCCCACGGTCAGTAGGGGACACCGATGGGCTGGCCCCGTGTGCTGGAGAGCCATACCCTGTGCACGTTAAAGAACACGCTGGATGGCCTCGAAGGGAGACTACCATCTGTCTCCCAACAGCTGTTCCAGTGGGTCCCCTCCCCCAACCTTCTCTGAGCCTTCGGGGTCCATGTGACCTAGCCATTAAGCCCATGGTGTGCAAAAAAGTGCCGCTCAGAGGTAAAACAACAACCCAACAACCTCTCCAGCCCATCGGTGTCCCCTACTGACCGTGGGCAGGATGAGAAAATTTGCGGAGATAAATCTCAACGCTGACCTAGCTGAGACTCGAAAATGGGAACTGCAGATTACGAGCCTGGCGTGCTACCGACTGAGCTACCCTCGCCCCACTTTGTAGTGAAGTAGAATACTTACTAAGGCCAGTAAGAAATTTTTCACACTTTGGCGCCTTGCATGGTACTTGACGCGCAATGCAGATTTCATAATCAATTGCCCAGACAGTGTTTACTCACTTAGTGCTGGAAAAAAGCGCACAATCTACGACCTTCTGGGTGATGAATTATTTTCCAACGAATTATTGCGACGAATCATTTTTGGTAGAAATATTTTATTTGTCGTCGTTTTATTTTCACGATTAATAATTAAAAAATAAATGAATAAAATCCTAATTTATTGCAGGTCACGAGCCATGACGGGTAAATCTCTTGGTGATTGAAGGAAATAAAAATAAAAATTTAAATGAATATATTCTAATGTTAAGCTTGTGATAAATGAGTGTTTATTACTACTTATAGTGATGAGCACTTAGCTAGTCATTTGTGAGGGTATATAATAAAGAGCCAAAAATTAATACAATCCAGCAATCAACAACTAATAAAACATGGGTTTAGACCATTGCTTCTCAAAGTGGTGGTCCGCTAGCCATTAGTTGCCAGTCCCATGGCGAGCTTCCAGGAAAGAAAGAAATGTGATTTCAGTAGCATAATATTCAGCCACAGAGCCACAGTTCGTACGCTCTAACACTCCAGATGACGTCAGGTCGTGAAGGGTGAGGAAACTATAATGCGCATAGACACGCCTTCTTTATTGAAGCACGTGATCGGAAGCTTCAGGAGCATGCGCGGCCAACAGTTCTCAGAAGAAGAGTTTTATGCCTGTCCGCCACATCAGTAAGTTGAATCCCGTTCGATTCAACTTCGTCTGTTTAGACACTACCGTGAGGTGATGATATGCCCAGAGTAAAGGCCACCTTCAGAGGAGTGACTCAGTCGGTAGCGCGCCAGGCTCGTAATCTGTAGTTCCCAGGTTCGAGTCCCAGCTGGGTCAGGGTTGAGATTTATCTCCGCAAAATTCTCCGTCCTGCCCACGGTCAGTAGGGGACACCGATGGGCTTGGAAAGGCCTCCGTCCGTCGGATGGGACGTTAAGCCGTGGCCCCGTGTGCGGGAGAGCCATACCCTGTGCACGTTAAAGAACACGCTGGATGGCCTTGACGGGAGGATACCATCTGTCTCCCAACAGCTGTTCCAGTGGGTCCCCTCCCCCAACCTTCTCTGAGCCTTCGGGGGCCATGTGACCTGGCCATTTAGCCCATTGTGTGCAAAAAAGTGCCGCTCAGAGGTAACCCAAGCCATCTTCATATACCACGAATGAACAGTACAGTACAGAAAAACTATTTTTGACACATATAGCTGGTTTAATTTAAAATTTATTAATTAAAATGTAACTGGTAGCAATATGCATTTTTATAAATTAGGAAGTTTAAAATATATAAATTATTTTGTTTCATAACAAATAATAAATAAATACCCCCTCAAATAAATAGTTTAGTTGCCAAAGTAGAAGGTCTGTGAGAATGGCGGGACCTTAACAGAAAAACAACACGAACATCCATGTCTTCCACGGGGGCTCGAACTCAAGTCCCTTTGATCAGTAGCCAAGCGCGCTACCATTCGGATGCAGCTAGAATTTAGACAAATTAAATCATTTAAATTTCATGCATAAATAAATTTACTCGACGTGTGTTCAGGCCCGGTGTATCAAAGTGTCCTTGCCAGAGTTCACAACTAGTTACAGTAGGGCAACATATTACGGTAAACGAAATGTTGTTAATGTTATTTAACCCTAGAAGTGGCAGCTGTCGAATTTTCGACAGTCGCATCTTTGTCATTAACAACAGATAATAACATCGAGTGAAGTAATAGGTCCAAATATTCGTCTAATGGTAATTTATTTTTTATTTATTCATTCTGTTGAGAAGAAGGTACAAAAATGTACACTAACATCACTCAAAACATGAAATACAAATTCACAAGTGTGTTGGGTTGGGTTGTTTTACCTCTGAGCGGCACTTTTTTGCACACCATGGGCTAAATGGCCAGGTCACATGGACCCGAAGGCTCAGAGAAGGTTGGGGGAGGGGACCCACTGGAACAGCTGTTGGGAGACAGATGGTAGCCTCCCGTCAAGGCCATCCAGCGTGTTCTTTAACGTGCACAGGGTATGGCTCTCCCGCACACGGGGCCACGGCTTAACGTCCCATCCGACGGACGGCGGCCTTTCCAAGTCCATCGGTGTCCCCTACTGACCGTGGGCAGGGCGGGGAATTTTGTGGAGATAAATCTTAACGCTGACCCAGCTGGGACTCGAACCTGGGAACTAGAGATTACGAGCCTGGCGCGCTATCGACTGAGCTACCCCCGCCCCTCACAAGTGTATAAACATATATGAATAATACATTGCTGAATGGTCAGCAGTTGTGAATTTTAAAAGGGAACAAAGAAATATTTACAATATATTAATAGCACAGAAGAGAACTATATATTAGAAATATTTTTAAATTTAAGGCTGAGACAAAAACGTGACTAGTTGTAAAGCTATAATAACCACTTTAACAACATATAAACGCAATATCTACATGAAAATTACAACTTGAAGCATGTTAAAAATTTAGGTAAACCGACTTGCTTTAGTCGAACGTTGAAAATGTATAAAGTTGTGGACATCAGGAGGTAAAGAGTTCCAAACCCGATCAACTCGGCATAGGAAGGAATGGTGTTTACGGTTTGTTCTAGCATGACGAATATGAATGCCATCTTGTTCTGGGGGCGGGGGTGGCTCAGTGGGTAGCGCGCCAGGCTCGTAATCTGTAGTTCCCAGGTTGTGTTTGATAAAATAAGTTTTTATTTTAGAACTTTGTGTAAAGAAATCTTTCATTATTCTTCAGTTTTGCATGTTTCTTAAAACTGGAATTGCTGTTGTTAAATATTCAAACTTCCATAATTCATTAAATACTGAACGAATATTGATGAAAATCGAGATATTGATTTATTTTATTGAGATCTTTATCTGCAATCACATTTTTCAAAACAAAAAACTTATTTTAGAAGTTTTAGAGCTTTGACGTTAGCTTCCCATTGACTTAAAGGGATTTTCCTTAATTTATGTAAACCAGTGTATTTTATCTACTAAGTCTCTGCGGTTTTAGAGCATTTATACTGCCAGTTCTAGGATTGACTTTACTTTTATGATTATACGAAAGATCCATCAACCCATGGCTCATAACCGTAAGCGATTTATTGAATAAAGCACTTGCTGCTCATGAAACAAATAATCAATAACAGGGTGTTTCCAAATTGTCTAGTCAAACTTTGGGAACGTGTTCTACTGCGCATAGTAAGGTAAAAAAAGTTCCTATCAGCATTGGGTCAGAAACGTTTCCCTTCTGAGTTATAGCACATTTTGAGATTTCGGGCAAGAAAGCTTGTGAAATTAATGTTTTTTATTCCAGTTATTACAGCATAGTCCAAATGATCGATGAGAATAATAATGCAAGTCTACATCAGATCAAGTGCTTGAAATGCTTCCCTGAGCAACAATACACGCCTCAAAGCGTTTTCTCATTGACTGTCGAACACATTCGAAAAGTCCCGAAATGTTCTGAATTATTTGACAACCATGCACGATCGATTCACGGGGAGCTTGTGTATTAAGAACCATAGCAGCGTAAACATCAGCCTTAAGCTCTCCCCATATTAAGAAATCTCGTGGATTCAAATCGGGGGAGCGTGCAGACCATGTAGTTGGTCCACCTCTACCAATCTAACCAGCAGATATCGATATGTCCTTGAGTAGTGAGGCTAAAATGTGCCGGAGATCCATCTTGCATGAACCACATGTGACGCCGTGCTACTAATGTAATGTCTTCTAGCAATTCAGATAGTTCCGCTTCCAAAAAATGAATATATTGACGAAGATTGAGCGTTGGTGGCAGGAAAAATGGACCGAATTGGTAGTCATCAATGATGCCAGCCCAAAATTTCACATGAAACTTCTGCTGATGCCGAGATGAGTGTGATTTCATCAGGATTTTCCCGTGCTCGGTGGGGAATGTTATAAAAATTCACAATGTCATCTCTTGTGGATGGCGATTCATCGGTAAAAAAACTGACAATGGGACAAAAACCAGGTGCAATTCACTGCTGCAAAAGCCATTGCGAAAACGTGACTCGTGGATGAAAACCTGAGAATCGTGCTACTCCCAGGATCGTCTGCGACCATGTCCAGCACTGTTCCACTAAAGCAGGTGCGGACACATCTGGCCGGCCCTCAATCTGCAGTACGAGCGAAAAGAATCTGTCTGGTCGGACGGGGACCCGATGGAACTGCTGGGTCTCGGTGAAGTTGAGGGCCCCGCTGACTGGTGTTGGGGAACACCTAGGTTGGACGGGGCCCCGGCGGAGGGGCCTGGTAAGGTCGACTAAGAGTTCCCACAACGGGAGCCGAGGCAACTTAGATCTATATATCTTTGTTTGTGGCTAACCGGGACGCAAATTAAATTTAAGTTTTGACCGGTGGATGAACTGTACTTCTATGGTATTGTTCGCCATAGGTAGTCGTGGGGCGAGCTGTATCTATATGTGTTGTCTTGTCCTCGCCGTAGGTAGTGGAGATTAAGACATTATCCCTATAGATGTAGTGCAATCCATGTATTGCGGAGCATCTGGGTAGTAGTAAGGACACATTCGATTGAATGAACTCTACTGCGCATAGTAAGGTAAAAAACTGTATATAGTCAGAATGGATACTTTTGCAGCCATCTATTGTATGTGTATCATTACAAATGTCATTACACATAGGAATGGTTACTTTTGCAGCCATCTATTGTATGTGTATCAGTGTATCATTACTATTATACCAGTTTATTATTTTTACTTACTTACTATGCGCAGTAGAACACGTTCCCAAAGTTTGCCTTCATTACTAATTTTCTGTCATAGACGCCGATAATAAATAAATAAATAAATAAATACCCCCTATAGATGGCTGCAAAAGTATCCATTCTGAACATCGTAGGTGCGGAAAGCTTTCCTTTAGAGACGCTGACCTTCACTGCAGTTTCCGTTCGCTCCTTCATAAATGAAATGAATATCTACCATTTCAGCGTCGGAGTCACAAATAACACGTGCATTGACAATAACAACAAGACTACTGATTCACTGACACGTAGCTTCAGAACAACTGATTAGTAGAAATGCCTACTCACTTTATGTAACATTTCCTCACCCAGTAGTGGTGAGACTTAACCCAACATTTGTATACATTTACTATGCCGTCAGACATGCAAATTTACCTAGCATCGTCCCATTTGACAGGCTTCCGTACTTGCACTCTTAAAATGCTTTATAACTCGGAAGGGAAGTTTTTCTGTTTCGATGTTCATAGGAACTATTCTCATCGCTATGTGCAGTGGAACACATTCCCAGTGCTTGACTAATCTTTTGAAAACACTCTGCATACTGAATCTGGCTCATTTCTTCCATTTGTTTTATGTCTAAACATTTTTAAGTATTTAACTAAACGATTTTGCCATTTCACAGTAATCATTATAATGCCAATCGGTGTCCCTTACTGACCGAGGGTGGGGAGTTTTGTGGAGATATATCTCAACGCTGGCCCAGGTGGGAATCGAACCTGCAGATTACGAGCCTGGCGTGCTACCGACTGAATCACCCCCGACCTATACAAAGGATAAGATGATCAGATGAAGCGATTAATACTTTATGTTTTTTTTTTTAAATAATCCCGTCAATCAACTGTTTGCTACAGAGGTCTGACTTGAGTCTGTCAGTTTACTCTCCATATCATAAGGTCTGTGAGGAAGGTGAGACCTCAAAAGAAAAACAATACATAAATCCATGCCTTACCCGGAAGAAACATCAAGTTAAACTGAGACAACCTTTCAATACGTCGAAGTAATTTTCCCTTTATTAACCTTGTATGGCATATTAATCTGTAGTATTTTAGATAGTAGGCTGCCAATTTTCCCTTACTCGTTTTATTCTGTTTTAGCTTTAGTACTGTTAATGGAAACTTTATGTTTCCAAATATATGATTTTCTATGTATGATAACTCTATAGCTGTAACTACTTTATTTTTCCAGATATGGGAAAAGCAATTTAAAGAATCTTCAAGATGATTAAATCCTTTCCCCTAGAATTTAAACGAACAGATTTATTCCAACATTTACAATTTCTAACTAGATGCACAGTTGAAGTTGTTATATGTATATAATATTTTATGCAATAGATGGCAGCACGAGTTGAATAGATGCGAATAGCACAACCGCTTAATATATTATTATTTTATCAATGCTTAAATATTGCAAGGATAGTACTTATTTCATCAATCATTTAGTTTAATCAATATTCTACAATTGTTATAAGAAATTAGGTTCCCCACAAGCTATAATAATGTAAAAAGAATTTGTGGTAGATTAAAATGTTGGGTTGCGAATTACATCTTGACTTTTTTAAGTAATATTTTCCAGTACTTTATATATTTGGGAAATTATTTTTCAGCCATTTCTCAAAAGAAGTGTTTAAGAGAGTCAATGAAAAAATACGGAAAGATGTATCATTATTTACATACGTTGTCTACGTGGTGCCATCTAGGAAGGGAATATTGCTTTATTTTGTAAATGTTAAGATCTGCAGGATAGTTTATTTTGTTTCGCTGTCGATCGACGGAAAGAAACAACATATCAATTTCAAATTTTTGATATCCATACTTAGAAAAGAAGAAACAAATGCAGTTCACTTAATTTTTTCCTGCAAAAGGAAGATATTATAAAGAAATTTTGAACTCCAAGAATAATTAAAAACACTCAATGTTTTGCACATTGATGCTGAAAAATCATATTTAAAATA